>JABUQX010103301.1:0-32500 GCA_015478945.1 Trachelipus rathkii
AAAAAAAAGTCAGCCTGAAGACCCATAAAGAACATATCACTCCCTCAACGGCCCTCTTGGCACCAAAGCGTTTCTACAACAAAACATAAAAACATAATAAACAGACCATCCACCAACCAACTCATATACCCAAACCAAAACATGGTGACTCTCCAACTCTAAACTACCGTCTCTCAATCCAATCTTAGCGACCACATACTACTGTGATATAAAAAAACAACATAAAGAAAGAAACAAACCAAACAACACAAAACAAAAACACTAAAATCATACAACGCAATGGACATCAAAACACCACCAACAACAACCTACACAAGAAGATAGAAACCGAAAAAAAATCCACCCATTAGACACATTATCGAGACATCATCGATAGCACCACAATTCTTAAACCAAAAGCTCAAACACATCCAACGTCCAGTTCCACAGATGCTCTCTCTAACCCTCATCCCACTACAGATCAAATAAGCCTCCACCCTCCATCTCCACCAGTCTATATTACAAACAAATCATGAACAACATTCCACCCCTCTACCAAAACCACACACATCAACTACACTAACAACCTCCAAACGACACCTAACAAGAAAAGCGACTTAGCACAGACCACCAAAACAACATTTTAAACAAACACCCACAAAAAAAATAGCACCAGAATTCAACCTTCTTTCAATAACCATTCAGTCATCCTTGAGGCCAACGAGTATCGCGGGCACCACCCTACTTCCAATATTACAAACACAATATCAACCTCAACCAAACCCGACCGAAACGAACTACTCTGTTTTTCAAAACTGTATATTGTATGCTCGAGCGGTCCCGAGGAGACACATCTTCACTTTTCTCTTGCCTAATGATCTATCAAAACACTCCACCCAGACACAATCCTATGGTAAAAAAACAAGATGTTTAATCTTTTATCTCATTATTTTCTCTTTTTTCCCTTGGGGCTAACGGGAGTACCGGGCGTTGTGAGGCACCGCGAAACAGTACAATCATTCCTGATTGCAGAGCAAATGCAGGTTTGATGAGGTAGAAGAGTATAAGAAACTTCAGACAACGAGATTGAGAGTCTCCACCTGAAGGAACACGATCAAGGTGCAAAGGCAGATATTTAAGGAATCACGCACTGAAAATTATATCAGAGTCTTGAACTACTTACCAATGTGAACAATTTTTTTCCAATTTAAATTTAGAAGAGAATCGTTTACGTGCTAGATTTATGGATAATAATCTTGCAAATCAGCCAATAATTGGATCGAGTACCAATTTTCAACAATTTCATTCAAAACAACATAATATCTGCACCTATAAATGATATATACCTAGTTTGTGTGAATACATCCAAAACTATGAATTTATAAAATTACAGAATAGTCTATCTTCAAAGGTTCCCCACAAATATATTATAATAGATAGTTCATATGATAAACTCTGAGACCTTCTGATGAGATGACATACTAGAGATCTTGTAAAATTCTAGTTACCGATCTGCTTTGAAGAACGGTCGACTAAGAGGACTATCGCACATGAATAGTTAGTAGTGTTCACGAATCAAAATTTGAAGATTGTCATAAAGTGAAAAAGCATGGAGTTTCGACTTAGTTTCGTAATTCTTCGCTTTAGTTAGCTTGTGATCGGTGCTATACCAGAAGATTCAATGGACTCATGAAGGAGATTAATTAACATGATAAGGCGTCAACTGACGACTTATCAGAAACCTTTAATATATATGCTGAAGAGAACGTACTCCAAGATGATGGAAAGATTCTTTGCTGCGATCAGCTCTTTGCTGAGTTTCTGCCTCATGAAAAAGCAGAGACAAGAGGGTTTATGATCCGTACATTAGACGACCATGTCTATCTCTAAAAAGTAAATCGAAAGTACAGGCGACAAAAATGCTGACTAAAAGTTCTCTATCGAAGGCGAATTATACTTCTTTCGTCTCACAAGTCCCAGATTTATAGACTGTAAAATCAATGCAGCGCGGTATTGTACTCACCATCAATCATCTGATTATAGTCAGCTTCCTATGGTGACTGAGAAGCGATCATGAGCCAATAGAGCATGTAAGTACATCTGGAGAGAAGAATTGGAAGCTGCTGCGTCCACGTAGCAATTTTTAACGTTTCCTGAAAACTGCTCTTTAGATGGCCCGGAGACCAAGAAAGAGAACTAGACTTTTTAGGACAAAGCTTGGCCAATTCCGAAAGAGGATAAACTAAATTAGCAAAGTTAAACTTAAGCCTATATATATAATTTCGTTGACACTATTTTAAATTTCGAATTTCATTACATAAAATGATTATATATAGAGGTGATTGTGGAGACAAGGTTATAGTTATATACTTATATTTTTAATTAGAATTAGGATACTATATATATAAATATAAGATTCACTACATATCACTACGCAATAAACACACTTATATATATAAATATCATATTAACTATAATATATATATATTATATAACTACAATATACATAACATTAAGACACCAGTCAGATATACTATAATACGTATATATATCACGGGAACATAAATATATACTTTAGAGTGTGTAGATTTCCCTCTAAGGAATCGAACCAGCACTTCACCACCCGAATTAGATGAAAGAATGAGCAGCGTAGTGAAGTTCGGTTAAATAGGTGGACTGACAAATGATGAGTACTTGTAAGAGTTATGAAGATTCATAAATTCTTTTCAATTGTTTTGACTATCATTTGAGATATTTCAGAGAAACACTTGTATCATTGCAAAAGCGACAGTGTAATGTAGTAACATAAATGATAAAGGCGCAAGGCGTAGTATTTGGTATATGGTCTTGAAAAAGAAAGAATTAATAATTCACAAGGCCTAGACTCTACCAAGAAGAGCTGTGTTAGTGAATATCACCCCAGATATGTAATTCATATTCTGTACAAGTGTAACGTACCCTAATAAGTACAGCAAGGAAAATTTGAGTTGTTGGAAGCTTCTGAATTGCTTTTAAACACCTTAAACATAGGAAGCTTTTCAAAGAAAGAGCAAGGTGAAGAAAATATGCAAAGAATGCTTTCGAAGATGCAGTTGTGGAAGGGTATGTCGAAAGTTTGATATTGCTGGAAATTGTTCACTCGTGAAAATAAATCGAAATTTATAAAATTGCGTGATAGAAAAATGCCTAACAGGTATTCTTACAGTCATTTTAAACTTCACTATATGACTTGTCCCAATTATGGCACTCATAATTCAAGGTATAAGATTGAAAAACCTCCAAGAAGCGCATTATAACGAAGCTGATACGTCATGAACTTAAATCGTCGGAAGAAGCAACAAATGAAAAAAAACTATATAACAAACATTTAAATTAAATAGAAAAGTGTTATAACTTTCCATCTACATTTAAAAAACGAAAATTCCATAGAAATAAAATATGTACAATTTATCTGATTATTTTATCAACCCAGAAGAGGTTGGCTCAGTAGAGAGGAAGCTGGATGAGAATATTTTTCTATATATATTATATATCTATTTGTGGCCTGAAACCATAAAAATAAACGAATGCCAATTTTTTATCTGTTGCCATTTTCGAGTATAACGAGTCACTCCATAGAAAGATTATTAGCCAAACGGTTTTCGCTATGAATAATAATCCTTTTAGTTGACAAAATCGAAAAATTCATTGAAAAAATATTTTTTGGTCTTTTTAATAAAATAAGTCGCTTATCCAATATTTTTTTTTCCTTAGTGGACTCGCCCCAATAAGAAATAATGGAATTCATGCACCCATCCTGTTCACAAACTATCATACTGATACCTATACTACTAATTACTCTAGTTTATAAATATGCATACTATATATATATATATTATATATAGTATATATATACATGCTTATATAAATATATATAATATATGTTATATTAAAAATAATAGATTATATAATATATATTATATAGTAATATATTATATATATTATAAATATAATATTATAATATAATATATATATATATATTATACTATATAATATATATATAATATATATTATATATTTATATAATATATACGATATAATTATATCATAATATATATATATATATATATATAATACTATTACTATTATTATATTATATATATAGATATAATATATTATAATTATTTATACTAAATATATATAAATGTATATATATTATAATATTATTTATTATATATATATTATAATTTTTTCGTTGAAACGTTTAGAGACACTTGTGAAAAAAGTACTTTAAGAAATAAAAATTTTTAAGGTTTTTTTTTCACACTTGTCGAGTAATCCCAAGCGGTACGCGTACCCCAGTTTGAAAACCACTGCGCTTACTGCTACTATTAACGCTGGCAAATTAGGTTAGATATATATTTGCAAGTTTCAGTTCAACGATAAAAAATAACCTAAATAAAAAGGATCATACAAATCTTGATTCAGAATCTTTTTCAAACCAAAGGAAAAACAGAATTATAAAAAAATAAAAAAAAAATAAATAAAAAAAAACTAAGTGTAAATAATGTCTGAATAGGATAAATTATCTAAAAGTAAAAAGTTTTTTTTTTTTGCTGTTTGTAATCTTTTAATCGCTTTTCTTGCGTAGGCTCCCGTTAAAGTTTCTATTTCCGACTTTTTAACCTTTTTTATGTTTTTCTTCTGACTTGCAAAGATTACGTAAACCCGAAACAACGTCCCAAATCTTTTCATTTTCTATTCAAATGGGTTATTTTATTTTGTTTTAAATCTGGTATTGCCAGTCATATATTACTCTTCTAATAATTAATCCTATTTATCACCTAATTAATATTACTAATAGATTTATTAAATATAATAGTGATATAATAATAAATTATAGCTTTTAATTACGTAGAATCATTTAGCTTTTATAAAATATAAGAACATTAAGTAAAAAGAGACAGATAGAAACTATAAATATAAATATTAAATTATTAATATAATATATAACAATATTAATTACTATGATGCATGTTAACATCCGACATCAACCATCCGCATCCGTCAATCCGCAAGCCTGCACATTTATTAAAGATCCGCGAATCCGCATCCCACCGCGCTTTGCAACATGCTGATGTTAGCAGCGGATGTTTTAATGTTCGAAGATTTGGGAGATGAAAATATTTATAAATAAAAAAACTATAAAGATGAATCTGAAAAAAAAAATGAAAAATGAGTTGAAGTGCAATTCAATAAAAACAGTCTTTGATATCCATATCTAATTGAGTTATCAAATAGACAGTTACAACTCGGCTACTAGAATATATACACAATCATAATAAGATGAAAATATATATTGTCTCCAAAAGAACCAGCTTGCTTCGGTAACGTCCAGTTCTTTTCCAAAGTAACATTGCTAGAATTGTCGGAAAAATACGTTACATATCACACTCCTGTATTGATAGCTATTTAAACACTCTCTATCTTCGAAAAAACCACAATCTACCCAAAACAATCAGCCTCACAGGCTTCATGCTCTTTATTTAATACTATTAATCTCAGACGCTAAGGGAAGCATTAGCTAACCATGCTGTCCAAATGAAAATGCTGCACGTTAAAAAAGGGAATGGGAGAAGATTTAATTTAAACTAGGGAAAAAGGGTGTTTTATTCTTGTGGAAAAGATTAATAACGATCAACACAGCTTGCCGACAGCTACTTGGCCACACGGCTCGTACTTAGATCCCCCGCTATTCAAAAGGCAGAGTGTTCTTTAAAGGTGTAACAGAATTAACACCAAGTCTGAAGTTACAACCAAGCGCAGGATACTTCGCGGTCGTTGCAGTCCGTGTGGAAAAACTTCAATACCGAACAGGGTCTAGTTAACTCAGGGCCCACGCGAGTCAAAAAGGGCAAAAAAAAAAAAAACGAACATCTGGACAACCCAACACTTCTACAAGTTAAATAACCAGATTCAACGCGGCAAGAGATTTCTATACCCAGGTCTCGCGTCTCGTAGCTTAGTGATGGGAAGAAATACACGCAAACACAATTAAGATTTGGAGGGGCAATTTAGATAAGAATGTAACACGATCACCAAGGGAAAACGCAATGGAGATTGAAGAAATGTTTGACTGACTTCGAACTCTGAGATTGTGCGTGGAAGCAACACGAGAAGAATTAGTTTTTACCCACGCGTTGGGGAAGTTGGGTAAATTCATTGCAAAAATAGAGCATAAATGTATGTGTGGCCTGAGTGCCTCCCAACTATTTGGTTCCAATCATTTGTGCGTGACTCAGATTCGTTTTCCCTTCGTGCGAAACGAACCTTCGAACCTAAGTGATAATTTGGACAAGCGATACAGTATATAATGAATAGAGATAACTTAAAACATATAAATTAATTTCATTATAACCACAGATCAATATGTAGAGTGTATAACGAGCAACCGCTCTCGGCTACGAAACAATGAACAGACACGAAACACAATCTCACATCGTAACAACAGCACCAGCCTTCCAACATTATGTTATGCGAACTTTCAATAACGCTCAGTGTCGGGGGAAAAAAAAGGCAGATCACTTATTTTAATGACCATTTACAGTAAAATCTCTTATTAAGTTACGACGAGAGCTTGGAAAACGAGGTACTGGTTCGGGCGTGCATCTATGAGTTCGTATCCCCTTCCGCAGCCCTATGCCGTAAGCCATTCCTATATTAACTAGGACTTGTGGCTAAAACTCGAAATATCTTTTAGACAGTAAGATCTACTATATATATATATACTATAAATATACTAACTATATATAATAAATATATATATATCAAATACTATAGTTATATATATATATATACATATATATATATATAATATATATAATATAATATATATATATAATACTATATTATATATATATATACTGCCATAGCATTGTTTTATATACTAAAAAATATATTTATTAGATGCTTAAGTATAAGTTATGTATATATAAATATATATAATATATACTTATATAATATATACTAATATAATATATAAATTATATTATATATATATATATATATTATTATAATATATAAAAATAATCTTAAACATCTTTGTTCAGCATCCGCATCCGCATTCCGCACTTTATCATATATATAAATATCAAACATCCGCATCGCATCCGCAATTCGGGATTCGAAAAAAATTGACATCCGCTGCACATCAATATTATCCATATATATTATAATATATACGTATTATATATAAGTATATATATAATAAATATAAATTATATATATATATATATATATATATATATAATATATAAATATAGTATATATATATATATATAACAGAATCATCTCTAGCGTTCATATACCAAGAATTATATATAATAGTATATATATATATATAATTTATATATATATATATATATATATATATATATATATATATATATATATAATATATATATATATATATATAAATAGATATATATATTTATATATATATATAATATATATATAATATATATATATAATAGTATAATATATATATAATTATAGATATATATATATATATATATATATAATTTAATATATATTATATATATTTATATATATTAATATTATATCTATATATATATATAAATATATATATAATATATATATATTATATATATATATATATAATATATATACGTATTATATATATTAAATATATATAATATATATATATGTAATATATATATAATATATATATTATATATATATATATATATAATATATATAATATATATAATATATATAATATTATTATATATATAGTTATTATATATATATAATAATATATATATATATATAATTAACATTTATTTAATATTTTTAAATAATTTTAATATATATATATATAATAGTATATATAATATAATATATATATATAAACTATATATATAGATAGTATATATATATAAATATATTAATATATAATATTATATATATATATATTATATATATATAAAATATATATATATATATATATATATATATATATATTATATATATATATATATATATATATCATATTATGATAACATAATATAATAACATACTATAAAATATATACATATTTATATAATATATATATATACTAAATATATTATATATATATATATGATATATAATAAACATAAAATATATGAATATCAACCTATATAATATATATATATATAATATCTACTATCATTAATATAATATATTATTTATATATATATATATCACTATATATATATAATATATATAAATATATATACTAATATATATATACTTACTTAATATATATATACTATAATATATATTATATTATATATATAATAATAATATATTATATATACATAATAAAATATATTATAATATATAAAATATATATATATATAAGCACATAATATATATTATATATATATATAATATATATTAATAGTAATATATATATATATATGGCTTCAATAGAACAATTGGAAATTTCTCTCGACAAAAGGCAATGAAAATCGAAGCTCAGAATTGGATTGTTCGAAAAAAAACAAATATGTTGAAGAATTTTAAGAAAAATATAGAATTTCTCCAGTTACAAATTTTTTTTCTTAAAATGAAATTACTAATTTTTTTTTAAAAAATAATGTATAAAAGACGTTTGATTATTCTGGAAGTAGAAAAAGCTCGCCTATAATTTTATTTTTAAGATTTCGCTTCGTTTTATAAGACATTTTTATTTTCGTGTCGGAACGAATCAGATATTTTTTATATTTATATTAGTTTTTAAAGTTTACTAATATATATATATTAATATCATATATATACATATAAATATATTAATAATATATATATATATATTTAATTTTTATTATTATTATATATATATATTTATATATATATATATAATAGTATATTTATTTTAGTATATAGATATATATATATTATTATATAGTTATATAATATAATTATTTAAAAGATAGTTAAAAGAACTTTAAAAGTAGATATGAAATTATTTTAAAGTTTATATATATATATATATATATATATATATATATATATAATAAAGCAGAAGGTTCTCAAATCCAATGTTAGAATCATCATCAGTTCTGCAAAGAGAGAGAGAGAGAAGAGAAGAGAAGAGAGAGAGGAGAAGAAGAGAGAGACGAGGAGAGATAGAATGAGAGAGAAGAGGGAGAGAGAGAAGAGAGAGAATATTTTAAAGATGAATATAATGAACATAATAATTTTATGAGGAATATTTTAAACTTGCAATTGCTGATTTACAGATAACTTCCATCTAGATCCCGTCAGAGTTCCAGTTGCAATGATATATATATAATAGTAGATATATTATATATATATATATATATTTATATTATAAATATATAATAATATATATATATATAATATATATTTATATATATATAATAATTATAAATCATCAATCACTTTGACACCACCGGACCGCCAACCTGGCACAACCCTCCTGCAAATCTACTTAAACAACATTGCCAAGCCTTCAACAAAACTCCAGAATCCTCGGAGAACACGTTGACACTCATCTCACCTTCACAAAACACAACTTCATCAGCAAACTCTACCTTGCAACAAGAGCTGAAAATATTAAAACTATCGCTGGCACAAACTTACAAACAAAAACAGACATCCACCCACCATATAGAAAAACAATTAAACTGCCGTCCGACTCTAAAAACTACCCTCTTAAACTTACACCTACTACTGATAAAAACATAACATAAAAAAAAACTCCAAACAACACAAAAACAAAGCGCTAAGAATCATAACAGGTTGCAATCACTAATACCACAACAACACCTACACCTAAGAAACGGAAATCCTAATAATAGACACACACCTGCATATGATAGGCACCAAAACTCAAACACTCCAATGTCCATTCCACAATGCTCTCTCTAACCTCATCCACTACAGACACAAATAACCTCCATCTTCACCAACCCTTATTACATATTTTAAATTTCAGAAAACATTCCACCTCCACCAAACAGCACAGAATACACAAAACAACATGACAATAACAGAAAACTCTTAAGACGCAGACCACAAACAACGCGATAACAAACACACACCACACACACACACACACCACACACACACACACACACACACACAAAAACACCAGAAATAGCAACAGAATTCACCTCACTACCAAGAAAACTACAGTCATCCTTGGCAAGTTAAGATGCGGCCACCACCTAAACCTTACAATATTACAAACTCAGATTCAACCCTCAACCAAAACCACCACAAACATCTGTCAAACTGGTAACCAAGTCCGAAGGGCACATCTCATTTTCTCTCCACTCTATCTAACTCTCACCCAGAAATCTGGAAAATTTTATCTTGTGGAGGATCTCTGCGAGAGACCGGGGGCGTCTGCTGGACCTGGACGACGGTGTTGACCCCTCCCCGAAGAATGGGGGGTCCGCTCCATGGCATAGAGGTGGTCAGGTAAATACTTTTGTCGAATATATTTATGATACAAACTGCAAATAGATATACTCTCTGAAAGTATCTAAAGATACTTTATAAGTAGAAAAAGGTGAGGAACAAGTGTATTTGTAACACAGTGTATAATATTTAATTAACTACATACTTATATATATATAATATATATATATATATATATATATATATATATAATAGGATAAATATATATATATATGAGGAGAATTTTAAATTGGGTTAAGGAATCTTTCAAGTAGAGATTAGGTCTGATTTTTATTTCGAAATATTTATAAAATAATATATATTCATTATTTAAACAAACAATATATATACTATATATATATATACTATATATAATACTATATATATAAATATAATAATATATATATAATATATATATTATATATATTTATATATATATGTATATATTATACTTATATTATAATATATATATATATATATAATATATATATTATATATTATATATATATATATATATATATATATATATATATATAGTAAAAATATAATATAATACTATTATATATATATATATATATATTATATATTATATATATATATATATAATATATATATATATATATATATTTAAAAGAAGTAAATAAATATATAGTATATATATATACTATAATAAATATATAAAATTATATATAGTACATATATTATATATATAATATTATAATATATATATATATATATATATATATAGATTATTATATAATATATATATATATATAATTATATATATATAATATATATTAATAAAGTATATACTAATATATAATATATAATATATATACTAATAATATAATATATAATAATGATATATAGTAAGTTATATATATTATATATATATATATATATATAAATTATAATATATATATATTATAATATATATATATAAAGTAATATATATATGAAATATATATAAGAATCCTAATATACTATATTATAGATTCTAAGTAGATATACTATATATATATATATAGAGCTAAATATATATATAACACGTTATGATATATTATATCATATATATAAAGTAATGATCATACTTAAAATCATTAATATATAGTGACTATAATACTAATCCGTATCTATATATACAATATATATACAGTATATATATATATATTTAATGTTTATATATATACTTAATTATATATATAACTATATACTTGTACTTATAATATAATATAATATACTATACTATATATATCTATACGTACACGTTATTATATATGAGATGTTAAACTACGTGAGCATGAATGCAATAAATAGATTTGTAAACAAAACAAAAGAACACGCTATAATGGGGAAGGTAACAGAAAATACTGCCTCTCTGATCAAACCACCGCATGTTTGCCGAATGAGAACGAGTATACTCGATGCTTTACCACTGAGCCATCCTTTTTTATGGTGAGAATAGGGCTTAGTGTAAAGAGATAGATGTAAATCACTTCTCATTCGCAACAGCGGTGGTTCCGATCCCAGCCGAAGGCAGTTATTTCGTACTCCCATATGTTCTTTGTGTTTACTAGTCATATAATATATATATATATATAATATAATATATATATATATATATACATATATAATATTATAATTATATTGTCAGAGTGATGCTATGGTGCGAAGCATATTAATATTACTCATTGCTCACTCACATAATTACACAAGTATATCATATCTATTTCGTGGATGTTTCGAACATTGCATTCCTTGATTTTTTAAAATTTAAATGAAACACCTGTCGAAGAATTAATTACTAATTTTCATATTATTATTAATCTTCAAATGAGAAAAAAAAGCTTCATATGCTGCAATGATTTCTTTCTAACTGAATAATTAACAATTTCACTTACATTAAGTTAGTGAAACAAGCGTTAAATTAAAATGATGATGTTAAACTTATGAATAATAAACCACTGAAAAATGCTATGATAACTTATTATTCATATCATTTAAAACATTCAGTTATTTTGAATAATAACACTTAATAAGTTAACATGAGAATTAAGCTTTTGGAATAATAAAATTAAAGATTAACATTTATGTAACTCATTGATGGATTCATTAAACCCCTTTAAGTAGTATGCAACATCCTAAAACGACCTTAAAACGTTATAATAGATGACGATCCTAAACCATGATTCATCATTATAAACTTTAAGCGTTAGAGATGATATCTGAAATTTAAATAATATAAATACCTTAATTAGATAAAAATAGTATATTATGAATTTTTAGGTATTAATGAGATGGTTCATAAAAATAGATAACTGGATAATATATATGTATAATTATACTTAAAACAATGGGTAGTTGCATCACTATTATTAATCATGCTATTAATACAGATTCTATCATTATCTATTTTGATTATTTCCTTAACTTTAATGTATAAATTTTAAATAAACCTAAGTAACAACGTACATTAAATAATACCATATCAAAATATAGTATTATATTATACAACTACCCAAACAAAAATTAATGAGAGGGAAATTACTTTTTAAAACTTTTAAGAAGTAAATATTAAAATTAAAATTAAAAAGTATATATTTATATATCTCTATACTTCGTTATATATATTACTATTCCACCCCTGATGAAAGTAGGGAGTGGTATATAGATATATATTATAGATAGCGAGAAAACACGTAGTATATATATTAAGAGTAGTATGTAGAGAAGTAAACAATCACTGATGAGTAGTTAGAGCTGTATTAAGAACGAGTGAGCAACTTGCTTTCTCTTTATGAGTTGAGTGAAAACCATGTAATAATAGATCTTTAAAAAAATCAATAAGACTAAGGAGCGGTTATAATTGATAAAGGTGGTACTTTAATTGGAATTTTCTAAAATCAATATACTCAGGATATATGTATTATAAGAAAATTCATCTATCTAATATAACAGTTAATAGTAGACTAATATTATAATTTATTATCATTAGTATATAATTCCATACTATTCTAAAGTATACTAATAATATATACTCTACGGTCACTATATATTACTATATATATATATATACCTATAATAAGCGCCACTCCTCCTACAAGGATGCTTACAAAAGAAGACTCAGATTGATATCCGAAAATAGCGCCCGACTGCTCCATACCAGGCGTACGCTGTACGTAAACCCGTAAAGCTCGATTGTATTAGGCCTAATATTCTTGGATCCAGAGAGGGCGACCGCGCAAGAGGTTGACACCTCCCAATTTATTTTTTCATGCCTCCAAAAATGTTTAAATTTTTTTTTTGTAAGGCCGAGCCACGCTGCGCGACAGAAGGGGCTCGTCGTCCCCGCTGAGCGAAGACCCGACTCTTGCATCTTTCGATTTAAATCTTGGGTATTCCTTTAGTTTTTAAAAAAAAAACAAACTTTTGTTACCTATCATGCCGTGAGAATATCGAAAAAAATCAATTATATCGTTCGTCACATATATCGGTAACATTTTAATTTTAAATGTTCCTATAATTTTTTTTTTTCTTGTTTTTTTTTTATTATCTATATATATGATATATATATAATATATATATATATAAATATAATATATATTGATATATAATATATATATATAAGAGTATAGATATATAATTATATAAAATAATTAAAATAAATAGAACAAGTATAAATAAAGTATAAATAATGATAGTAAATATCATATAGTACTGTCTAAGCGAGTACGAATTCTCTACTAATAGAACGCGTAGTTTGTAGTAATTTGCACCACTAGACCTTATATCTCCTTAATTTAATACCTCCTCTTACAACATTCTTCATTCTGGCCCTATGCGTCTTTTTCTGGCCTTTAACGTGCCTCTGTTGGATTTGGCGCTGGCTTTTCTACGCCTAGGCATCGAGACTGGTAGTCGAGACTGCTTTGACTCTGAACGACGCTTCGACCTCTCGCTTGATTAAGGGGATGCTTGTAATCGTTGATTGAATGACCAGATTTCATTCGACTTCTTCGACTAAATCGCTTGTTCAAATCAACTCATGATGGTCTCGATCGTGCTCTGTGTTTGTCTTGGCGCCACTCCCATCTGCCTTATAGCATCTCAGTTGCGTTTCTCGCAGGTTGGAAAAATTCTCGTTCTCCTATCACTCTCTGGTTAATTTTTACATTTCACTCGAAAATATGCGATTGCAAGCTTGTATACTCCGTGCTACGGTGCCCAGCCCTTTAAATTTATGGGTTGTTAGTGGACGCTGGTGCTACCTGCTCTGCATCAGTTGATTATATCGCGAATTTTTTTATATATACATCATTTCCTTTGTTTGTATTTGCTTCTCCGTTTTGCATGGTTCTTAACCCATAATTTGAATTTATCGTTCTTCCTTTGCGAGATAAATACACAAGTTTGTAGAGTGTTAGCTTCTTTGTCGATGTTTATAATATGTAGAATAATTATGATCTCGAATAATTATAAAATGCCAGTTGATTATTTATATGCCATTTCATCAATGCCTATATTCTCAACTAGTTATTTACAGTCACTTTATATGTCTTACTATCGATTACTCAGATTTATTTCAACCTTTGATTTAACTTCGAGTGGGAACTCATTAAATTAATGCCATGACCTTGATACAGATTAAAATGTCTCGATGTCTATTCACAGTTAAGTACTCCAAATAAAAGTGGTTTTAAAACTTTTCAGTATTCAAATGGACGTTTAATTTAATTCAGAACTCACATGATTGCAGTAGTAGTCTGTAATTGAAATATTAATTTACTGTAATCTATTGGCATTATAGTTTTGAGTAACATCATTTTGTTTTTTAATATTTTCGCGAATTTTGCGTATTTTTATTTTTGAACTAACAATTGGCTCAAATTATAAAACAAACTACGAATTCTATTTGCTTGAACGGCGTGCCCACAATTTTATCAAACTAACCTTTACGTTACTAGATTAAATATTTATATATTTTATCCTTTATAAAGCCCTCTCCCTCTTTCTGTCTTTCATATATAAGTTTTTTAATATATTTTCATTCATTCATACCATTATCAGCATCAAATATTTTACCATTCAACTATTAATATTTAAATTCAGTCCTTTTCTAAGTTTGAATTTTCTCTTAAAATCAAATATTTACACCAATAAAAATATCAAATCATTACCTTTAATTCACCACGGTCATTAATAAGTAGGTTTTGTGGTTTGAGATCTCTGTGGAGGACCCTTCTCTGGTGACAGTACGCGAGGCCTCGAAGAAGTTGGAATAAAAATATCTGAAATAAACGAAAGTGGTACAAAAATTATTATTTTTTATTTCGATAAATTTCGTGAGACGGAAATTATAATAAGTTTAAATATTTAAAAAGAGTTAAAAAAATAATAAATTGTGATGCAGGCATGCAGCCATTAATTATGATTAAAGGTCTGCGTGTTGGTGGTTCTCATGAAAAGGGGTTAAAAATACACACACACAAAAAAGTTCAGAGTATGTTAATAATTTTAGAGGGTTAATTTAAAAGATTATTTAAATTTTTAATGATATCAACTATTGAAAATTCATTCATAAATAGAATGGTTATTTATAATCACAATTACAGAAGTATTTCGAAACTATCTATCTATTTATGAGAAAACATGAAAAAATGAATTCAACTCACTTTACAATTATTTAAAGTTAGCTGCGACCCATACTCATCCATATATTGCTTTAGGTCTCGATCAAGATATTCAAAAACTAATGTTAAACTTCTTTCTGTGTGAACAATGTCGTGTAGAGTTACTGAAAAAAATTTATAATAATAATAATAATAATAATAATAATAATAATAATAATAACTAATATCAATAATAATAATAATATAATATAATAATTAATAATAATTAATAATAATACTATTAATAATAATAATTATTGTTTCTTTGCTTTAAAAGAAACCAATTTAGCAAGTAGGGTCGTAAACACGCACGGAATGAATAGTTAAGCATGACATAAGTTGAAAGGAAAGCCCCTCCCCCCCCCACACACCTTCCCTTCATACCCTTTAGTGAGACCCCGTCGCAACCAAAAAATCCACGCCTAGGGCTTCAAAACACGCGACGGACCTTCATGTTGTATGCTCGTCTGAAGGTTTCATCTCCCGGCCAGCCCAGATAGCCCCCTCACAAAAACCCCACATTCACTTCTATTATCGTACCTTTCTTCTGCATTGCCAAACTCGCATTCTTCCTTCAGACACTCTTTACTGACTCAGTCTACATTTTCTCTTCTTCGGTTTCCCAAACACTTTCACCTATACATCCCTTAACAAACCACTATCATCATCATTTACATATAAACAAACTCTTAATAACTCGTTATTCTCCATTTACGCTTTCACTCACTCACCTCACATCCGCATAACATGATTCATTACCTCCTTTCTCATTCTTCTCACAATAACACGCACTCTAAGATTAACATCTGAAGATTGCACCTTGATCTATAATCACTTATTATGCTAATTACCATAAGTTTCACTATATAACCGATAAGCATCATAATTTTTCGATAAGCATTGCAGACACATAAGTTCTTTGCATTCACAAGATTTAATTCAAAGGTTCACAAGGATCACTTCATACCATATCACAATTTTCTACACATAGATACATTTCAGTTCCACTTTTCACTCACATATAGCTACAAATATTATAAACTCTCTATAACTTGTATAATATAAATCAACATCCAACATTTTTTCACACTAATATACCGCGAACTCTCCTACTCACTACCGTACCTTACTCTTATCTATATTTACTTTCAAACGCCTCTTATTTACACACCCTGCAAACCCTCAATAACAATCATCCAAACTTTCTACATGAATTGCACACAAACAATCATAGCAGAGTGCAATATGCTGCACCCTCATCTCCTTTCATTCTCATCAGCCTATATACGCTTCCATATACAACTACCTAATCATCTAATTGTTCATCGCCCGATCATATACAAATTAATTGCATGTATGAGGCATAACACATCCTACCTCACTCAGCTATTAATATATTAAACCAATTACTTTCACTTCCATTTATTCTTAAAGAGATACGCTTCATATCGATACATACTATATTTTATCTACTTCGAGCTTACCACCACACCTGCTACAGAGAGTCATCCTATTAACTGTCATAGCGCTTTTTGGCAAATCCATAAAATCTATAATATCTAATTTATAGGATTGCTACAGGATTATTACAGGTTAATAATATAATTAAGTTAATTAAATCTACTAAACTAACCAACGTATTTTTATAATTACAGGAAAGGGAGAGCAATCTAATTAAAGAAGGATTATTACTATTATTATATATTATAACAATTGTTTGTGAAATTTTATGCTATGTATATAATTATATAATTGTATATATCATAGGATATACTCTAAATATTTTTGATTTTCTAAGTTATTTAATGTTTTAACTTTAAAAAGGGTTATAACAGACGGTCGTGACTTAATATAATATAAATCTTAATAATAATAATTATAGATAATAATAATCATTAAACTAATAAGTATATAATTTTATCAGTGTGCCTAAGGCAAATGGATCCTCACTTTGTTAATATTCTCAACACATAAAATGAGCGAAGCGGTATAATTAATAAATATATTTCGTTAATACTAGTTGGATCTGTAGCATTCTTCAAGAAACCTTAAATCCCTCAACATTTCTAGTTCTTTTCTTCAGGTTGAGTCATTGTGCTTATTCGTATCAGGGAATTTTATAATATAACACTAAAATAATAGATTACAAATAATAAAATATATTATAATTGTAACATAAAAATTAAAAAGCATTATAGAACTAATAGAATAAAAATAACTCATCTTAAAGCTCACTTCACAGTAAGATCAATATTATATGGAAGATCACACCCAGGCATAAAAAACAGCATTATATATAACAAAGAATCCATTGATTTTAAAAGACATTAAACACGAGGATATCCTCTCACTGACTAACAAGGTCCAATTGTAATAAATCAGCCTTCTATCAGAAGTAGAATATTGCACCGACATTTTATAAGACCTACAAGACAAAATTCAAGGAATTACCGAGAATTAGTTTTCCTAAATGCAAAAAGCTAAAATAATCGACTTACAATAATTCATTTATTCATTACTAATGTATTTGCTTACTACGTTCTAATAATCATAGTTCAATACTTATCTCAAAAACACAAATATCTTAAACCCAATAGACGTATATTCATCATGTCTAAAAAAAATTTTAACGATACTTCATCTGCTTGCTTATCTTCATGTCACTTATACGATCTATAATATAACAGTCTTTATCTTACTTATATTAGTAGTTCATAGATAAATCATGCCTATACAATGGAATAAAACATCTAGATAGCTGAGCGAGATATAGATTTACATCTAAACTTTATCATATACCTGATCGGAAGAACATAGTAACAGCAATTCTATACCTAAATAATATATAACTTAAAGTACTATAACTATCGGAGCAATAGTGAAAGGATGAGAGGTTATAAGATGGTAATTAAACATATTATATAATTATAATATCATATATATATATATATAATCTATATAATATATATAATATTATATATAATTTAATATATATATATACTATATATATAAAATGATTATAATATATTATTATTATATATATAATATATAATATATATAATATATAATAATATATATATAATTATATAATTATATATATATATAAATATATAATATAATATTAATTAATATATTAATATTATATATATATTAATATATATATAAATATTTATAAATATATATATATATATATATATAATATATTAATATATATATATTAATATAATATATATATATATAGATAATAATATATTATGTATTATATATTATAATATATATATATTATATATATATAAATATATATATATATATATATTATAATATTTAATATATTATATATATATATAATATTATATATTAATATATTATATAAATATATTATATAAATAATATATTAATATATATATATTATACTTAATATAATCTCTATATATAATATATATATATATTATTAATATATAATTATAATATATAATATATATATAGTATATATAAAATATATATTAATATAATATATATATATATAGTATAAATTATATATATATATATATATATTATATATTAACCCTAAACAAAAAGGTACGTGCATATAAGTGCACAAGACAATATTATACAGTATATTCGCAGTGTTTGAGATCCTTGATGAAAGAGAAACCTCTCTAATGCAGTTGACGAGGAGCGCCTTCTTTCCGTTTTTCTAATATATATACTAATAATATCTTAAGATAGCTAATATAGTATTCTGTAATTGTGACTTCATTAATAAATCTTTAGCAAGTAGTTATTACTGTAAAGATTTAAAGGTTGCTTATCGTTTAATTTTTATACTTTCAAAAATTATATTCACAAATACATTTACCTAATATATATATTTTATAAATTTTAGTCAATAATTATATATCATAGTACAATAAAAAAATTACTAATAGTTAATTTAATGAAATATATTATTATTTAGTTTAGAGTTCAGTTAAAGTATATATAAATGAAGAATCAGTTAATAAAAAAGTCCCAAACATGAATATTTTTAAAACAGCTGCAGAATATTTAATGTATATATTCCTTTCCGTAATATTAATATGATATAATTTTTATGATCTAGCATTGCTAACGAGCTACGCTCTGTTTCTTCTCAGAATTTGATAAATTGCACAGAAGTATAAGATTTTGATCGGTCTTCATCAGCAATTTATGAACAGAGTAATGATTAGAGAAATTCAACTCAAAAAAAAAAACTGTATTTTATATATTGTTAAAATTCAGTTCAATTATCACATCTGCATAATTAATGTATTTGTACAAAAATTATTACGTGATATTATTTTATTAATTTTTTGAAATGAAATAATCACTAATAATATATTAAGAGCTATGTCGATAACTCTGTGTGCGTATTGTTTTCACATGCTGTCGACATAGTCAGCGAACACACCTATGTGCTATAGGAGTCATATATATAAGTGCTATCGCTTTGAGAGAGCTTGTATAACTCCTGATCATAATATTATTATAAAGGAACAAGGATATGGTCATAGTCGAGTATGTGATATACTATGCGACGACACTCGATGTTCTGAGAGAGAGATGATCTTTTATTTTTCGATCTCCTAAGGTGGTGCATGCTTCTCACTAATTGCAGAGCCAAAGGTCAAAAATCGATGTGCTGAGACATAACTACCTATTAATATAGGCTAACCTATCAGAAATACAGGCCAACTGATACAAATATTTTTTTTTGGATTTTAATTGGAAAAAGGTTATAAAATGGAAAAAAAAAAAAAAAATTTGACCGTAGTATTCACTGTTGGCGTATACTCCTAGTTAAATTACTGTCATCATCGATAAGTGTATCACCATCTCTCCTCACCCACTCACACACTTGTCGAGATTACCTCGTTCGTGAAGTCGAATCTCGACTCTCAGAGAGGTCACCATCAATTAATTGCTCCTATCCCGAAATATATGATAAACTTATAGATCTGTCAAGATAGATCTGTATTAGATATTGAAACTTAGTGAATGGCTATTGTGCGTGTGAAGTAGAGATCGGCAGTCTAGCAACGAGAGTACTCTTGGGAGTGAGTACGAAATATCGAGTAGGCCAGGTATCACCAGGGAAGAGAGAGGGCGTATCTCCTGAAAAAAATAAAAAAAAGATTGACGCAAAAATGCATGGAATGCAAAACAGAGAAAAGAGAGAAGGAAGAGATCACAGATGATGTATATATATAGTGGAAGGAAGAAAAATGAGGAAGAAGGAATGAAGAGTTGGTAGTGTCACCGGTGCTGGAACCGGTGCGTTGCCGACATAGATAGAACTATTTCTATAATTATCACGAATTCAAAACGTTAATAAGTTTATTATGCTATTATAAAATAATATTCTTTCAGACAAAAAAAAATAGATAGAATTCTATTTTGTTGAGAGTTATCATAGCTAGTCAATTGTTAATCGTACATTCATCAAGTTGAACACCATATTTTCACTAATATATTCCACGCAACAATCAATAATATATATATCCTAATGAATATATCTTTTATATCGATAAAATTTTGTATTATCGATTAATTTTATTATCTCTGATAAAAATAATCGATTAAATTTATAAATAGAAATCGATACATAGAGCATTGTATTTACGCTACTTTTTGATTTATCTTTTTTTTTTAGTAATTTTTTTTAAATTGTTTATTTCAACTATAGTTGTATTTAATTTTTATTATTTTAATTTTTTTTTTTATTTTTTTTTTTAAATTTATCTGTTTATATTCGATACTTATCATTTATTTTTTATTTTTATTATTTATTTTTAATTTCTATTATTATTTTAAGTATTATATATATATATAATTAAATTTATGAATCGTGTGTTATTTAGATTATATATTAAAAAGTATTAAACGTGTGATTAAGCTGCTGACACCTTGGTCTTATCCTTTATTATTATCTAAAATTATTAATTTAATGTTACTATCAATTGTTATTGCTCATAATGATTATATTATAATTTATTATAATTTCTTATTTATATATAATTATTTTAATTGTTATATAATTCTTTAATAATTTTGATTAGAGTATATGTTATATAGCATGTTTAGCGTTTTGATAGACTGTAAACATATATCTCTTTGAGATATAATATAAAAAACTAGGCATAATTATTAAAATCACGTAATAATTGAATTCCATTATTTGTTTAACAACAAATATCTCATATTCATCTGTGCCGAGTATATTTAGTTAAATATCTAATTAGCCTATGAGAGTAAATTTCTTATATATTGATGCTACTTAGATCTTTAAATATGCCAAATTTAGATTAAAAGATCTCTAAGGGATATATTATTGATGATAACTAAAATTGTCGAAATTCTCACACTTTACCTGTAGCATATCGTAGATAAAGCATATGGATAATATAACAAAAGACTAACCAGCAAAACAATATCATCTTATACTGTCATTCTAAAATAGTGATCTTGCTTTATTGAGAGTAAATTGATAGAAATATTATTAAGAGAGCTATTGATATTTGACTGTAAACTATATCGATGATAAATGTGAGATATATTAGCTACTATGTCTATAGTTTTTAACATACCAGTTATTGATATGATAGTAATGACTGTATATCATAAACACTGTTCTCAACTATACCATGCTAGAGTGAATTAGATTTCTTCTATTTTAATTCTGTATATTTGAAGCTAAAGGTATAGAGTCTAAATCCATTTTATCTGAGATAAGACTGGTTATTTGACTCTTTTCTTATCATACTCGAAAACATATATTTAATCTAAAGAGAGTAAATGATATAAAACACATGAGAGTGTAAACTACTCGAAATTTTCTCTCTATGAGATTTAATAAATACTGTGACGTATTGAATCTTATAAATGAAATTAACGATAACTGTTTTAGTCTTATGAACTTAGTACAGAGTATTAAATCTCATATCGACTGAGATTGGGCAGTATAATTACATCTTTCACTACTTATCACCTATCGAATCAACATTAATTAATCTTATATCGTCCACTATCCAGCACTAATCTCTTCTACTCCAGATTCTAATAAGATGCATTGCATATTCTAAATGATAGTATTTTTTACTAGAGATGATCACATATATATAGTAGTTACACGACTAGTGTGATAATACAAGAATACAACAAGAATACAGCATATAGTTAGATTAATTAAAGAGAATTTTCAGAGATAGCGAATATTATCTAACGTACATTATATCAAATGAGTTATTTGAAACATATATAAAGATTATATATATCAATCAGTATATCGATATAAGGTTGATAGGAGAGAGAACTAATGTAGTACAAAGAAGAAAGCTTTTGAAATATTCGAACAATAGAGATATACCGATAAATGACATGCACTAGGTCGATATAGACTTTATAAGTCTTTTAAGTAGTAGACTACGACACTTTTAAGCAAAGCAGATTGAAACAGCTCACTGGCATGATACTATTCATTTTGAGATAATATCAAATATATTAAATAAAATGCTGTGAAATTATTATAATAATAATAATAAGTAGAATAATAATATATATTAATACACTTAAAAATACTTATATTAGTAACAAAAATTACCAATCTTATTGATACATATATATATTATAAATGAGTCTACTCTGTGATAATCTCTGTGAGGAATATTTATCTGTCCCATAAATAAGCGTAAACAAAATTGATGACATATATAATCAAAAGAAAAGTAATATAATCAATTTTACACAATAAGCTAACTAATGCTCGCGAAGAGTGATACTAACTAACTACAAAAATCTATTAAATCTGGAGATAATATAGTACAGTCAAATATCTAAAAAGTATGTTATCACATAATAATAAAACAGATAACTCAACCAATTACAACCTATTCAATTTGTAAGCTATGTCAATAAAAAATATCCACTCTCACATCTCAATATCTGTAACATTACTCCACTTTTTCTCTTATAACACTCAGAGTCGTGAGTAATAATAAATAAGATGCTAAAAGATTAACAATTGACCATGTCAATCCCTCTGCTGAGAGATCATGAGCATCACATCACATAGCGACAAAACACATGTCTCAACTGGAACTCACAACAATACAATAAGATTTAATTGGTTTTATGTAAAGCTATAGTTCCCATAATAAGCTTTTTGTCCAAATGATTAATTCTCCAAATGAAGCAAACATGAGTCTGTTAGCTCCTTATGTATAAGTTTCCAACAAAATGTGGATAAAGTGTATTTGTTGCAAAAAATTTACTTTCCTCTTTTAAAGGCAACAAAAAGGTTCACAGAGCACACGCGAACAAGTTGATAAATTTTAACTCTAATAGTCAACATTTCTTTAATATCTAAAAATGCAATAGATCGAAAAGAAAATTTATAAATATGTTTTAGTTGTATTAAACATCAATATAGTAGTAAAAGTAATTAACAATAACTTATACATAGAGAGAATACAAAAATACAGAAGAATATTCATGCAAAAAATGATTATATAAAGAGTTAATCAATATAAAGATTTAACCTAAATATAGAAGTTAATTTAGAACACAAACTGTTATTACTATTGAGAGAGAGAGATCGAAATTAGATTTAATCATATAATCTACAAAAAAAAAAAAAAAGATTAATAATTAAAAATAGTTAATAAAAAATAGAAAATAAAAATTAAAGCAAATAAAAGAAAATAGAAATATGAAAAATAAATATATATATTAAATAAAAATTAATATTGAAACATAAAAAAATTAGAATATGAGAACAAATTAAAGAATATTTATAATAGAGAAATCAACGAGAGAGATCTAAATTTATATATAAATTATTACTAGTTCATATGTCAAATTAAAATATTTAATAAATATTAAAATAAATAAAAAATATAAAAATAATAAAATAAATAAAAAAATAAGTTAAATCCCATTTGGAATAAACTTTCCAAAAAAAAAATATGTGTTTATATATATATAATCAACGAAAAATAAAAAATATATAATAGAAATATTATACAATAAAAAAAGAAAATACAAATAGACAATACAAACACAAAATAAAATATAAGAAGAGGAGAAGAGAGTATTTTCAGACATAGATAAATAAAATAAAATTAGTAATAAATATTTGAGTAATACTCAACAATTATAATCGCATATATATAAAATTAATAAGATAATAATTTATACAACTTACACTTTTGATAATATTGTATGTTTCAATAAGGAAAAAAAAATTATATCTGAAAAGACTAGTATTAAAAATGATAATGAGATATCGTCTAATATATTTGTTGTCACAAATGTTAGTCTGCAACATTATGAAACGTATTATCTTCCGCTAGACTTGCAAAATGCAAATTAGGAGACGAAATGATACATGTTGAACAGATGGATCATGTTTATGTGTATACAGTAATAGTAGAATAACTTATAAAAGGGAAAAGGTATTAAAGATTAAATGAGGTATCTAATAAATAAATAGATATGTTTTTACATTTATATACGGGTATATTTATGTATGTATAGGTATGTATAAGCAGTATTTATTAAAAAGATAGGGTAAATACAATTAGAGAAATTGAGAAAGAAAATAAGGGATGAAGAAGTGAAAATATTGCATGTAGAAAGAAAATTCTGAAAGGATATAAGGAAAGTGACTCGCATAATATTACAAAAGTTAACACTTGACAACAGCAAAGTAACTATCACAGCATCACAAATAGAAAATATAGAATATTCTAAATTTTAGAAGATTTATTAATATATTATAACTATCGCCCTATTCATAATTCCCCAAGTTAGTAACATATTCCAATTTTTCATTTCCTTTTATACCCCAATGTAATGTTTACATTATATAATACATTTAACAAAGATTTATTCTTAATTAACACTATCTTCATCAAAGTGTCACTCGTTCGAGTATAACATCATTTGACATATGAATAAACGTAGACATTAGCAAAATCTAGGGCAAACCTAACATTATCAACAAAAAACTTAACCTAGCTCACGTTTCTAACACATCACGTCAGTTAACACGTAATATCTTACAAACTCATCATTTCTCTAACAATCAGTGTTATTTCCACACTTGTCATAGTACTATTCTTAACATAAACGTGCCTAACTTACGAGGAGGGGTAAGCCTCACCGAAGGAGCTGAGGCCTAAAGCCCGCTTACACCCTTCGGGTGATCCCCATCGCAGGATTCACACCCTTTCGAGGGGCGCATCCCCTTGGGTTTTCTCGGGAGGTGCTGTGTTTGCTTTAGATACTCTTGGTATGAAAACTGTTTATTCTTAAGTTAGGCCCGTTATGTTAAATATTACTATGACATTGTGGAAATAACACTGATTTTGTTAGAGAAATGATGAGTTTTGGTAAGATATTAACTGTGTTAACTGACGATTGATTTGTTGAAACGTGAGCCTAAGGTTCAAGTTTTTGTTGAGGTAATGTTAGGTTTGCCTCCTAGACTTTTGCTTAATGTCTAACGATTTATTCATATGTCAAATGATGTTAAACTCGAAACGAGTGACACTTTTTGATAGAACAGATAGTTTAATAAAGATAAATCTTCTAAACCTTTAGATGGCCCGGAAATTAATATTGATAGGTTAAATAACATGCTTGAAAGCGAGAGCCATCGTAAATATTACTGTTTTCCGTAATGGCAGTAGTTAAATACCTCTTGTAAAGTGTTTATAACATTGTTATGTTAGAGTTTATTCGTTGATCTTAAGGTACTTTAGGTTTGTCGTTGTCCATTACATTTTTAGTTCAGGTGATGCTATGTTAGCTTTATTAATGTGAAAACTTATTTACCTTGGAATATATTCTATGTGTGTGATAAATATGTGTTGTATGTGTGTGTGTGTGTGCTGTTGTTTGTGTTGTTGTATGTGTGTGGTTGCATTTATCTCTTAGTTCCATGAGAGAGCTGTTCACATAATGATTCTTGTTCTAACATTACATATCGTCAATTGCATTGCATCTGGCAAAGATAAACCGTTCTAAATGTTGAAGACTTACATTTATATTTTCAAATCTAAATCTTTTTATAAACGTTAATAATATAATTTTTATTTTTCTCTAAGTGAAACATTTCATATACGTTACTATTTTTTATAATTTTCTTATTTACAAAATACTTTAGTTTAATTATCATTATTTTAATTTTTAATTTTTTATTTTTCTATTTTAAAATTATTCTTTACTTATTTTTTATTTTTATTTTTTATGTTATTTTTATCTGTTATTTTTTCATTTTTTTTTTTTTTTTATTTAATTATTTTCTACAAACTTATTTTTTTTGTAAGTTTTATTGTATTTATTACTTGTGTTTAATTTTTTTTTTTTTTTTTTTTATTTTTAATTTTTAATTTTTAATTTCTAACTTTATTTTACATTATACTTTAATTTTTTATTTTAAATTTTTTAATTTTTTTTATTTTTTTAATTTTAATTTTTATAACAATTTTTATTTGTTTGAGTTATTTTTGGTTATTAAGCTTTTACTTTTCTTTTATTTTTATATTTTAACATTTTTAATTTTTTTTTTTTTTTTTATAACTTTGTTTTTTATATAAGTTTTATTTTACATTTATACTTTGTTTAATTTTTTTTTTTTTTATAATTTTAGTTTTACTGCTAATTTTCTTTAATTTTATTTTTCTTTATAAAATTTTTTTTTTAATAAAACATTTTATACTTTTCATTTATAAGTTAAAGATTACCTTTTGGTGTGTGTGTTGTCGTGTGTTGTGTGTGTGTGTGGTGTGTGATGTGCGCGTGTTATGTCATTTATTCTTAGTGATAATGTTAGAGATTATGCTGAAAAAAAAAGTGTGACTAGGTTACTTTTGGATGTAATTTATACTTACTGATGTTAAGTGAGGAACTTTTGTTAATGTTGACTCTTATTCATGTTTACGGCTTGTCAGGTTGTCGCATGACATATTTTCTTAGTTCAGATCATGCTAAGTAATCTTTATTAATGTGAAAACGTTTGTTACGTTTGAATCATCAATGATTCAGATAATAATTACACATGGTTGTGGTAAATTTTTGTTAAATGTTTACTATGTTAATGTGAAAATATCAGTGATATGTTAGAAAGAGTGTGAATAGGTACGTCTTTGTATGCTATGTTAGCTTTACTTCCGCGTTAAGTGTGGAATTTGTTAACGTTTACAGTTTTTTCGTGCTTAAGGTGTGTTAGGTTTGTCCTTTGTACATTATTTTCTTAGTTCAATGAATGCTAAGTAATCTTTATTAATGTGAAAACTTTTGTTACGTTAGCAATATATTCGTTGATCAGTGTATAGAGAATTTGTTTTTATGTATTTATCCAAAATGATACTCGAATGTGACTTGAATCAATAGTAAAATAGATCAATAAGATCACACATTGACAGGAGGTGTTGATGGTGGATTTGATGGTGTATTGATTTAGTGATGTACTTGCTTTAGGGTAGTAAAATTACAATTTTAGTAAAAATTTGACTTAATCAATAGATCAATAGATCCAAAATGGTAGAGGAGGTTGGATCAGTGTGGGTTTGATTTAGCTGATTTACTGGCTATTAATGGTAATGTAAGAAACGTTACAATTTAGTAAAAATTTGACCTTATCAATAGATCAATAGAACACAGATGATCAGGTAGGGAGGTTGGAATAGTGTTTTGATTAGTGATTACTGCTTTAAGCATGTAGACCATGGAATTATTAGTAAAAAATTTGACCTAATCAATAATTCATAGATCAATAGATCAATAGACAATAGATCACAAATGACAGAGTGATGGATTGTGTTTGATTTACTGATTTACTGCTTTAGGGTATGTAAAATACAATTTTAGTAAAATAAATTGACCTTATCAATAGATAATAGATCAATAGATCAATAGATCAATTAATCAACTGGACAGAGGGTGAGTTTCTGGTATACATGTATAGGATTACTGCTTTAGGGTATGTCAATAGATAAATTTTTTTTTCTTAGAAATTATGAAATTTAAGGTAGATGGAATGAAAGAAAGAGTGTTAAAGAAATTAAAATAAATAATAAAAAATAGAAAAAATTAAAAATTAAATTAAATTAGAAATAAAAATTAAAGTTAAAATAAAAAATTAAACAAGTATATCATGTAAAATAAAACTTTCAAAAAAATTAAAAAAAAAAAGTTAGAAAATAAATTTGAAATAAAAAATAAATGAAAAGAAAATAAAAAATAAAAAATAACAAATAAAAATAAGTTAGAAAAAATAAATTAGAGTGTGTCAATATAGCGGTTTAAAAATTAATTAAAAAACCCAAAGTTAAATGTAAACATAAAACCTTATAAAAAAAAAAAAAATAGTAAAACAAAATATTATTGCATTTTCAACTTAGAAAAGAATTATATTAGTTAACGTTTAAAAAGAAAATGAGATTTGAATATAAATGTTGTCTCAACGTTCGAAAATAAAGGTTATTCTCAATGATGCGAGCAATTGACGATATTATATCTAGAACAGAAGCAGTTAATGTAACAGTAATGTTCTGTATTATTAAATGAATATTAATACTATGTCGGCAAGCACCGGTTCGCAGACCGGTGACACTACAAACTCTGAATCCTTCTCCTCCTCCTTCTCTTCTTCCTCTTTCTCTCTCTCCTTTCATCCTTTCTTCTCCTCTTCCTCTGTTTGCATTCCATGCAGTTCATAGGATATTTTAAAAGGTCATCTCTTTCAACAAATTCTGCTCCGACTCCACTCTGTTCGTCTCCGATCTTCGATCCTCAACCCAGCCTCATCAATCTTCTAACGATCATTTTTAATTTACGGGCAGCGTCCCCCTACGGTTACCAGAGAAAGTAATCTCGCTCGACAGATTACGTCATATAAACTCACATCCAATTTACTCCGATACGTAAGCCTAACATGTTTCAGAAGATTGACTTGGCGCTAAGGGCAAGACCCTTAGTACTAGTACAAAACTGGTTGAATCAGTTTATCACACCAATACCATATACCAATTGAAAGGATACCTCTATCCATTCTAACGAAATAGGTTTCGCGCAGGTGCAGCATACACAGCGATAACGAATGTAATTATTAGTACTTATTTCTTGAATATATTTTCAGTGCTAATGCAAACCAGAGCACGTAGAAGACGATTTAAACGTCGATTTAGGAGTAATCGATCACGATAAATCGTGGAACATAAAAATGCATTATCGATCATTTTAAAACCTTCTAGGAACAAAGCCCTTTGAGGCGCTCCGCCCCTTCGGAGGCAAACTAAAAACGGATCTCCCAGACCATAATATTCGTCTCAACGACTTAAAAACCCTAGGTTGACGTATAAACGGTCAAAATCTATGAATGAGGAAATTTCCAAAGTCAGCTGCGCATGACTTGGAATTTCAAAAAACCTTCGATGGTTTTCAAGTCTTTGCTTCGACGTGCAGTGGGCAGGCTGGCAGTGGGAGAATCCCAAATCTCGAGTTGGGGATCTTGATGAATTAATGGACAGAATGCTAAATTATCTAAAAATGCTAATAAGTGTCAAAACAAATCTAAAAAAGTAAGTAAAAAAAAAAGTCAGGTCGTCAAGGTCGGTCAGTCAGGTCAGCGTCGTCGAGTTCGTTTAAGCGAGTTACTACCTATACACATATTTATATATATATATATATATATATAATATATATTATATATAGTATATATATATCTATATATAATAGATCTATATAAATATATATAATTATAATATACTATATATATGATATATATAATAAATCCTTATTATTTATTTATTATATATATATATTATATATATATATATATATAGTATATATAATATATATATATATAATATAATATAAATTAATATAAGTATATATATATATATATATATATATACTTATATATATATATATATATATATATTATATATATATATATATTTATATGTAATGAGTTAATAATGCAATTTCACTATGACTGAACCGAAAGAAATTTTTTCCCTTTTAAATAAAGCTTCATTATCATAATACAGAAAGATGTTTTAATACAAAAGAATCCAGCCGCTTGCTCTTTTTAACTTTAAACTCTTTTCACTTCTTTCGCTACTTTCCTTTGCTATTCTGAACGATTGTTAATCTGCATGCATTATGCTTAACATGCCGAAATTATGCGATAAAGGCTCGTAAGTATGATCATTCCAAGTTATGTTTGCGCATGAATATTAAGAATAAGCTTTTGTCACAGACTTGTCTAAATCACAAATAATGTTCTCATATGTATGTGTATATACAATTAGCTGTGTTACAAAAATCTTTCCTAAATTTCAGCAGAGAATATATAATGTGCGCAATATAAAAATCAGTTATTTTGATGACTGCTTATTGTTGATTCGAATGTGGAAATTGAATTTGTTAGAAAGAATCAATAAATAAATAAATAAATGGTATGGTTTATCATGTAAAAAAAATTAGTTTTTTTTATCTTCCAAAGGAAAGGAATCATAAGGTGCATGTAATCTCTTTTTTTTGCATAAATTTTCTCTTAGAATATTGGTTTTTTTTTATCATTTCTCTTTTTATCAAATATTTAATTATAAGTCAAGTAAATAATTAATGTAAAGGTTAATATTTTCCTTTGGATTTGCACTCCATCGGGGGAAAAAAGATTGTACTGTAATTAAAGTAAAATTTTTGAACTAAAATTTCTGAATAAAATGTGAACAACAATACAATGAAAAAAAATATATATATATTATATATATTATATATATAAAATATAATTATAATAATATATATATATATAATATATAATATATTAATAAATATATATATATATATATATATAATAAATATAGTATATATATATATATATACTACTATATAGGTATATGATTATATATATATATATTATATATATATTATATATTATATATATAATAAATATTATATATATATATATATTATATATATAAAATAATAATATATAATATATATAAAGAAATATTACATAATATTTTTAATATCCTTTCAAAATTCCTTTACCCTTATGAAACTTTCCTCTTACATCTATGTCAATGTAAAATCAACTCTTATTATATTTTGTTACGATGTTATGGATGCATATGTAATTAGAACCCTCTATTATCTAAACATGTGGCAAATGAACATTTCAAGTAATGCTTCAGTTTCTAAAATACAATATATTAAGGAATTCTTTAAAAAGAGTTAAAGTAATTTATTGATTTCCAACTTAAATAAATGAAGCAAAAGGGAAGCACATTCGCACATTTACTTCCTTGTCGGTAACACAGACTGAGGAAATTTTTTGGAAAGAACCG
>JABUQX010103301.1:37500-38649 GCA_015478945.1 Trachelipus rathkii
CTTATAAAGTTTCTCCTTGAATGAGTTTTTATCCATCTCCTTGTCCTTCTTTTTACTAACATGTAATTTATATTTCTTACTTTTAAGGTAAGGAGATACGAATCTAATGTTCAGAAACACGCTAATGTGCTAAGAATTCTTTCGGTACGTATACTGTCCTTATGTTTTGAGCTAAAACGATCTGAAGCTACTCTCTAAATTGCACAATATTTTATATAGAATGTTCGTTCTTCAGGTGAATAAACTTCTCCTTCGTAATGCGTCAATCTTCATCTCGCGGTTAATCTGATTCTAGATTTATTTTAATGTAAATTGCAAACAAGAGATGACCTCTAACGATATGAAGTGATTGTATTCTACAAGATTTCTCCCGATTCTTCATTCGTCACAGAGAATCTGATGTATTTTGTGATCATCTAACTTGAACTATGAATCATGCTTAAACACTTCACAAAATGCTGGTAGTTCCATAAATCAATCAGAATTACTTATGAGTTCACAACATTTTTGGAGGCCATATTGTGACTTATTCGAGACCAAATACTCTGGCCTTCTGCCGTGCCATGTATCTTCGTGTTTCCAAAAAGTTTATCAGTCTGTGTACCGAAAAATAGAGGAAGTAAAATGTGCGCATGTGCTTCCTTTCTCATTTATTTAGTTTTATTCAATTTTTTTTTCTTTTTATTTCATTTAATCTTCCATTTATATATTGTATTTAATAATTATGCTATGCATGTTACTGTCCTTTGCTACAGTTTTAGATTATAGCCTTCATACTGTCATATGCCAATCACCCATAACATCGTAACAAATATAAATGAAGTTGTTAATTTCTCATTGAGGACTCTGATCGTTAATAGAGAAAGTTTCATTATTATTTATGTTAAACTGCAATGGAAATTATATTATATATATCTATACTATATATATAATATAGTATTAATTATATATATATAGTATTTACTAAATATATATATAGTTATTATATATAATATATATATGTTAATATATAGATATATTTATAATTATATTATACTATTACATATATATATATATATATATATAATTATTATATATATATATATATAAGTATTATATATATATATAATATTATATTACTATATATATATATATATATATATATATAAG
>JABUQX010103302.1:0-17845 GCA_015478945.1 Trachelipus rathkii
TATTCTTACACATACCTTCACTTTGTCATACAACTTTTGATTCCATTCACAGCTTACTACGCCTGCGCCATATATTCAATACACACTGCAATAAGCTTCCTATTATTTAATATTAATACGCCTGGTTTTGAAAATTCCATAAAACCTAAATACATTTATTCTTCTTCTCCCTCATTTCTCTCAATCATTTTTGTTTCAATGTACAAGATTTGATCCACACATCGTCTAGGGACTTATCTGTAAACGCACGTTGTTTTCTTCACAGTCCAGTCCTCATTCACATCGACCACTCTTTCGACCAAGATACCAGCATATATCTTCTGTGTCTACTTAATAAAACTTATAAACTTACTTATTTTTCAAACGTAATCTCGCCCTTACCTATATAGGGTACTATTATGCTCTCTCCAATCCCTCGAAACTATACCCTCCATAAACGCTTTTGTTACACAGCTTCCAAATCCAATCAATCACATCTCGCCTCCGTTATTTATCATTATTTCACAGGTAATTTCATTATACAGCGAATTTAAAATTCTTCAACTTTTCGCCTCTAGCCATTACCTCTCCTTACTAGATAGACCTCTCATCTCAAATACCTTATTCCTTCTTGCAACCATAAACCCACACACACTTCACTATCACCTCTTCATTACTTGCCAATGTATGATGATTTTCGATAGTGTTCCCCTAACCAGCACTCTATGTCACATTCAATCTTCGTCAGTTACGAAAACAAGCACCATCCCCATTCATTATTCTATGCAGATTCCGCCTTTATATATTATATATTATATATTATATATAATAATATTATATATATTAATATATATATATATTAAATTATATAATATAGTATATATATATATAATTATATGATTATACTATTCAGGCGTATACATAGGGTAGGATAGGGTAGGGTAGTTCTACCCAATATTTCTGAGTCCTTTTAATAAATAAATTAAATTGTAAACTTAATTAAATTAATTAAAAATTTATATGAAGTGAAAAAAAGAAAACTAAAGTTACTTTGGAATGATTGCAACAACAACAACTACTTTAGTAATAACGGTTTTAAATAATTTAATTTAATTTGAAATTTTCGCTCTTTACCCTATTCCTAAGAGTGAATTTCTTTGTTATCGGCGTACGTAAGAATTTCATTTTTCCTATAGTATTATAATGGTCAGGCCAGCAAACATACCTGTCCTGCCAAACGTAAAAAGAAAACATCGTACACTTATATATATATTATATATATATATTATTATATATATATATATTACTATATATATAATATTATATATATACGTATATATATATATATATATATATAGTATATATATATCTATATATATATATATATATATATATATATATATATATATTATATATAATATATTGACAAATTTCTCTTACGTATCAAAAAGATGGCAGCAGCAGTGTTTATCTTGAAAGTCCATTGCTTTGGTTTTAAATATTTTTTTATTACTCTTAATTAATGTTATAACATGTTTTGTACAATTGCAATAATTTAAAGTATGCTATGGAAGTAAGTAGATTTTTTTATTGAAAAATATGCTTTTAAAAAGCTTATTTTAAGAAACAAAAGAACTTAATTGGTTTAAAAATCTTTTAAGGCCTACGTTTCTTTATTAATAATAGATAAAGTCAATGTTCAGAGAAGATTTCCTCTTGTTTATTATTATTATTATTATTATTATTATTATTATTATTATTATTATTATTATTATTATTATTATTATTATTTATTATATTATTATTATTTATTATTATTATATAATTACTAATAATAATAATAATAATGATAATATATATAATAATAATAATAATAATAATAATAATAATAATATAATAAGTAATAAATATATATAATAATAATAATATTATTATTATTATTATTATTTATATAATAATAATAATAATAATAATAATAATAATAATAATAATAATAATAGAAATAATAATAAGTAATAATAATAATAAATAATAATAATCATAATAAATAATACTAATAATAATAATAAAAATAATAATAATAATAATAATAATAATAATAATAAAATATAATAATAATAATCAATAATATAAATAATAATAATTAATTAATAATAATGAATAATAAATAAGTAATAATTATTATTATTATTAATTATTATTATTATTATTAATTTAATATATATTATATATATATATATCTATAATATAATATATATATATATATATATATATATATATACTTATATATTATTATATATATGATAGTATATATATCTAATATACGAGTTTTCGCCTACCCAATTATAATCTCAAGGTACGCCCACTGGATAATATTAGTATATATATAAATATATATATATTATATATATATATATATATATATATATAAATATATATATATAAATATATAATATATATAATTATTTATAATATATTATATATATATAGTATATATATATTTAGTATATTATATTTCTATGTTTTGTAAGTGGTTGACTTCGTCAATATTAGGTTAGTGTTAATTTGGTTAAGTTGGTTAGGTTCGTAAGTTAGGTTTGGTTTAGTTAGGTTAGGTTAGGTTAGGTTGGTTTTTTAGTATTTGATTGAATGTATTTACCCTAAAATTATTAAATAACGATACATTAATTTTTGATTTTCGCTCCTGGAGTCAACACTTATAAATACCAGAGTAATATATATTATATATTATATATATTATTATATATATATAATATATATATATAACTATATAATATTATAGTATATATTATATATAATATATATATATAATATTATATATATATATATATAATATATTATATATTATATATTATATAAATAAGAAAAACCCAGAATACGAAGTTCATTTTAAAACATAAATGGGTACATATCTAAAAAAACATGTTCTATTTTTAATAAGCTTCAATTATAAAACGTTTAAACATTTAAAACAAAATACTTACAAGATTTGAAAAAAATGCGTCATCGCCAAATTTAAAATTGGAATTTACAAAAAACTAAAAAATTTCACAATAAAATAAATTTAACAAAAAGTACTGTCAACATAGCGAACACTCAGAACTGGAACAGCATTTTTTTAAAAAAAAATGATAAATTATTTAATTGACAATGGTTGGTTAGTTAATTTTAACTTATTTGATCAATCTATGCTAAAGGACTGAAAGAAGCTCACTAGTGCAAGTAGGGTGATAGTTTTTTTATGAATAAAGACTCTGAAATGAACAAACTCTCTCTCACGGTACCAATACTGACTCTAATAATTTTATAAATCACTATACCTTATTACTTTAATATTTGCAAGACAAAATGATGTCTAATAGGAATTGTCTACTTAGAAGACAATCACACCGTTATGGCTAACCCCTGTGACCTCAATTTGCGAACTCTTAGCATACGCTCGGTACAACCGACGTACGTTCCGAAATTACATTTGGGACAATGATATAAAAATATAAACACATTAGCACGCATTAATCGGTTCATGGGTCTTAAAAGGGAAAAACTACATTGTTAAGATTCTTACAAAAATATTAATATTTAAAAAAGTAAAATGTTGCCAGATTTGATTAAAAAAAAGCATTAAAAACCCTAGATTTGATCCCTAAAAATAGCTGAAACTGTAAACAATATATAGTGTTTTAGATATATATATATATATGTATATTTTCATATTTGATAAATGTATATCTGTAAAATATGTGTATATTTGGTGTTATATATTTATATATATATATATATATATATATATATATATATATATTTATATATATATATATATATATATATCATATGCTATTATATGCAACGATTGTGAGAGATAGGCGGCGGTGGTCAAATGTCTAACACAGGGAAAGAGACTCTTTATACAAATGTAACGGACAAAAAGTAACGGAGGAGAAAATAAGCGGAACTTATTCGGTGCGTAACATAAAAGAAAAAGTACGAGTTTTGTTACTCCGTTACTCCAAAAAAGTAGTTCGGTTAGTATACGATCGTGCCCACTCTATATATATATATATATATATATATATATATATATATAATAATATATTAATATATATATTAATATATATATATATATATTATATATATATATTTTGGCTGGTTGCGGTTGTTTGATATAATATATATATTATATATATATATGATATATCATATATATATATATACTATATATTATATAAAATTATATATATATAAAAACTACAATCTCACGTAAGTTTGTAATGTAAAAAATTTTTACAAGCCTTGAGGGTAATGAATGATAGATAAATTGATTGATTTAATGAACACTATATTAATTAGTTAGAATTTTTATTTTTAATATAAAAATTTACTGGATTTAATTTTTAATTATTATATATTATATATATATTATATATATATATATATATATTATTATATATATATATTATATATATATATTATATATAATATAAATATTATTATATATATTAGATAGGACAAAGTCCAGATTTTTGATCACTTTGCTAAACTCGACAAAGTATGAAAATACTTACAGAAAAAACCAATTTACATATTTGGACAGCGTATAAAGCTTATTACCAGTGTAAAAAAAATAAAAAATAAAATAATTATATATACCTGACAGCCTGATTATGTAAGTCGTTTTTAATTGATTTAAAACTAACGACACGCCTAGAGTAGACCGCAATAGATACAGTTCGGGGTCCTCGTCTCTAGGTGGACGATGGGGGGGACTTCATCCCTTTTCGGGTCTCCCATCAACTGAGCCCATCTAAAATTGAGTTCAGAACAACATATATTGTCCATTAGGGGGCTCGAGACGATGGCGGACAGAGGGGGGACTTTGTCCCCCCCGTCATCCACTCTAGGAGGCGGAGACCCGACACTGATATCTATATGTGGTCTACCTCTAGGGTAGTTCGTTATTTAAATCATAAAACGACTTCACATATAGGATATATATATAGATATAGTATTATATAATTATATATATCTATATAAAGATATTATATATATTATATATATATATATATTATATATATATATATATATATATATAATATATAGTTAGTTATGTAATATATATTATAGTATTACTAATTATTTATATATATCATATATTATATATATCTATACGTAGTATATATATATATTATATAATATTATATATTATATATATATATATATATTTTACACTCTGGTAATAAGCTTTATACGCTGATCTCAAATATGTAATTGGTTTTTCTGTAAATGTCATACTTTCGAGTTCGCAAAGGTGATCAAAATCTGGACTTTGCTATATATATAGTATATATTATATATTAATATATATAGTATATATCTATATATATATATATATATATATAATCTATATATAATATATAAATATATATTATAATTATGTTAAAAAAAATTTTTAAATTTAGGTTTTAGTAGAGTATGAACAATTTTATCAAGATTTCACCTTTTGTTTTTGTCTGCTTGTTTTTGTTTTTTGTGTTCTTTTTGTTCACAAGGGAAGATTTCCCATCATTTTAAAAATTACCCGGCTTCTCTACTCCGCTTCGGCTCAGCATTTTAAAAATTACCTAGCATCTGATCCGGCTTCGGCTCAGCATTTTAAAATTACCACGGTGGTATGCGCGTCTCCGTAGGCTCCTAGTTTAATGCATCTCCATTATACACTTAATGAAATCTAAATTCTCTGTTAATAATTTTTATGGTATTGATGAATTGAATTTTTGTTTGATGATCTTTATTAACTTAGAAAATATTTGTAGTAGAAAGTGAATTTAAGAAATACAGAAAAAGAATAATTCCCTTTCTTCCTAAATTTTTAATATTAATCCTCTTTGAGCGATAATTCTAAAGTATTTTAGTAATAATTTTATTATTTTTTTTTACACGAAAAAATTATATTTCAGTTTCATCCTAAAGTTTAAAATAATTACTCTTAGAACTATGAGCTGCCTGAAATATGTGATATAATTTTAATCAAAAAACATTTTTTTTTAAAAAAAAATAAAAATTATAATTAATTCTTCCTAAATGTTTAAAATGGATTTCTCTTGACTGTCTGGCATATGTAATAATAAATTTATTCAAAAAATTGTTGTTTCATACTTTATTCAAAATTTCTCCTTTGGAATGTCCTTAGAGTCGATTTTATTATTTTTTAAGCAGAAAAGAAGCTCTTGCACATTCACGTTGAACTAGAGGAAAGCTGTATTGTGTACGCCGCACCTGAAAATTTTAAGATATGATAGGGATTTGACCTTTAAAACTTGATTTCGCGGTCGATTTTCATTATTTCATCTAATGCCTTATGGCTTATAGAAATTACTTTGTATTTTTCTAGAGGATTTTAGGTTGAAGGTCTTTTACTGGTAGAGTGTATTTTTTAAAGCTTTTCTCATGCTCCAATTGGTTCCCTGTTTCAAATTTTACTATCTTCTTTGACAAGATGCCACAAGGGAGGATTCCTGAAACTGCTGAACTATCCGACTCCGAGCCAGAAATTTCGGAGCAATTCTTCCTTTTTCACCCTCTTTAACTAATATCGTAATTTCTTCTAAAGATGTTTTGTTTCTGTTATCTCTGAGCTTAACACTAGGATGGCGTATCGTCCTGACTCCAGACATTATTCCTCTTGTGGTTCTTAAAACTTTTCGTTTTTGAGCTTGCTCTTTGACTTGGTAAACTGTTTCATCCATGTCTACCTACTTCTACCTTCCCTCCTTGCTGGAAAGTCCACTCATTCAACCCGTGACAAAAAAGGGGGAAACCACTTACAACGAACCTATACCCAAATGGTCGACAGGAAAATTGGTCGACAGAAAATGGGTCAACATTTGTAAGAAAAAAAATCTATTTATTTAGAGTTTCTCTAACGAATCCAACAAAACTTAACTTAACCTAACCTTACTCTAACTAACCTAACCTAACCTAAACCTAGACTAACTACCTAACTAACTTACAACCTACTTAACTAACAACCTACAACCTAACTTAACCTAACCTAACATAACCTATCCTAACCAAACATAACCTAACCTAACTTAACCTAACTTAACCACCTAATTAACCTAATTAACCTAATTACCTAACTTAACCTAACTTATACTAACCTTAAACCTGATACTAACATAACCTATCTAACCTCCTAATTAACCTAACCTATATAACCTACCTAACCTAAACCTACCTACTAACTTAACCTAACTTAACCTAACTTAAACTAACCTAACATAACCTATCCTAACCTAACCTAACCTAACTTAGCCTAACTTAACCTAACCTAACCTAACCTAACATACTAACCTAACACACCTAGCTGTAAGGATTTTTTTTTGATATGTCGATCCTTTTTCCTGTCGACCATTTTCCTGTCTACCATTTGGGCTAGTGCCCCTCAAAACTCTCTAATTATTATCGTTCTATCACTTTAAACTTAGATCCTTCTAAAGTTTTCGAATCTGAATGAGTCAAAGGAGATTTTACTCTCCATCAGCGGGATTCGAACACTGGACTCCGCGTCGCTGAGTTAACAGTAAATCGGCGCTCTATCCACTTATGCATCCCGTTCCAAAAAAGCACGTTTCAAGTTAGCTTATAAACCCCCGGTCTTCTCCTCCCATAATTGCTGAGTACTCAAAGGTCAGGATGATTTGGAAACATCTCAATTCTTTTAATGTAATTTCTAATAACCTTTATTATTTTTTCTCTGATTCTTGGTCCTCTTCCCTTCGGCACTTCGGTGAATCTTTCGCTGTGATTATCGAAAACATTCGTTAGAGTCTGGCACAAAACTTTGATTTCTAAACTTGCCTCTTTCGATATCTATCACTCTCTTTCTATGATCTTCTCTCTGATTTCCTTTCCGGTCGTTCTATAGCAGCTGTTGTGGAGGGTCACCGTTCATCCTTTATATCTTTAAATAGTGGTGTTCCTCAGGGTCTTGCTCTATCCCCAACTCTCTTTCTACCTTTCATTAATGACTTTCTCTTTATTACTTCATCACCTATCCACTCCTATGCTGATAACTCTACCCTTCATTACTCCCTTCATTTTGATAGATATCCATTTCAATAACAATTAGCCATGCGAGCATGTGGTTGGATCAATAACCTAACATATGTGTGTGTAGTATGTAAGAGACTGGAAGTTTCAATCCCCTCAAAACACAGTTGTTTACTATTCATCTGCCTCAGCATATCTTCCGCACATTACATATTTGGAATTATCTGAAGGTTTAGTTATGAAGGCTTATTATTTCACTTAGAGATTTCCATAATAAATACTTGCATTCGTGTTAATACTTTTATATATATATAATATATATATATTATATATATATATATATCTATATATATATAGTATATATATTTATATATATATATATATATATATATATATATATTATATATATATATATATATATATATATATATATATATATATATATATATATATATATATATATATATATTCTATTTTTTGCAGAAATGTCAGATAGAAAAGGTCCAATATTTTCAAAAGTCTTCCTTCTCCTCAGGTCTTGAGACGTTTAAGTGTTTCCAAAATAGAGATGAAAAATTCTTATGTTTATATATGTTAATATAAATTTTTATATTATTTTAATATAAATGCGCAATATACTTTTGCATTTGTATTTTAATTCTCACATTTCAGACTGTGTACAAATGGTAGCAACTAATAAGCTTATAATCACTTCATTCTGAAACCTCGAGATATTGTTATATGCAGGCGTTATTTACTATAGAGAATTATAAAATTGCAAATGTAAGCTGCTTTCTTCCCAGTAGTATTATTCTGCCTACCTCCTTTTTAAAACTTATATATGATAAACCTTTCTCCAAATAATAATTTAATAGTTCTTCAATAATATAAATATTTAATATATATTTAATTTTTAATTTACATAAATGAAACTGTTATTATTAAGGGGTAAAGTTCTTTAAATAAAAATGGCTTGGAAAGTTTTAAAAATGAAGTAACTTGTTATAAGAAATTGTGATTGGAAAATTAATAACGATGTAAGCTGAATAAATAATTGGACTAGTATCGAAAGCTCTAAAAGTATTCTTTGAAAAACATGTAATTTCTGAGTTCTGAGAGGGAGTTATTATATTACGTCGTTACATGTTGCAATATAATGTTGATTCTAATATAAAATAATATATATTACCTTATATTGTTGTATTTACGTCAGACTAAATATTGTATATATACTTTATAAATTTTTTTAAGGATTTTTAGCAAGATTCAGGTTCATTTTTTGCTGCAAATAAATGTTATATGATATCAACACAGTTGTGAAAAAGGATTAAAAATAAAGTCTCCGGTTTCTGTACCAAAATTTCAACTGAAATTTTTTTTTCGGGAGGAGGGGTTTGGTTTTCGTTTTTTACACAGATATTCACCACTCACAGGGTCCTTTACAGGAGGGGATAGAAAATAAAAAGTAAAAATAATAAAAACATTTTAGGCTTCTTAATAAATCTTTGACTTCTTTTTTTCCTTGTTTTCCATTGTAAAGATTCTTTAAACCTAAAACAAGACAATGACCTAATTCTTCCATGTTCGATTGCATCACATTAATTAAAGAAAGGAATTTCTATCTATAAATCCCTCCAGGAAGTATAAATATCATTTAAAGATTTAAAGTAGGAAACTCATTCAACTTTTCTCTTCAAAAATCTTCAAAATCTTTATATTCTTTCAGTATCTCTTCTTACTTTTTGTACACAAATTATTTCGGGTAATTATTTCAATATTTTCTGATCATCATTTTCTTTTATTTATTTTTTTTTTAAATTTAATAATCAATTATTCGTATTTTCAGAGATTCCAATACTTTTAATCATAATTGCCGCCAAAGTCTTTTAAAAATATTTTTATCTTATTTTCCCACCTGTGACTCTGATATTTATTAAATTAACTAATTGACTATAATAATTAATTAATTGATTAAAAAAAGTCATTAATGGATTAATTAAATTATATATATATATATATATAACCATATAACTATATATACTTATATATATATATATTGTATATATATATATATATATATATATATATATATATATATATATATATATATATATATATATATATATATATATATATATATATATATATATATACATTTCTTAAAATAAGGTTATTAATTTAAATAACGTATCTTCTAAGTACTTCACTATAACTATATACACCTGCTATCTATACTCATATATATTTATAAATTTGGGATAAATTATGCAAATGTGGTTTACTCTGATCACATGTTTTCTTATTTAAAATGAATTAATGAAAATTTTGTGAAGATAAGAGGAGAAATAATGTATCAGTTAAAGACTGTTTTTGTTACCACAAATGATAATTATCCCTCATTACGATTATAGACAGTTAAATATATTTATATAATATATTTCTTATATATATATATATATTATATATATATATATATCTTTATATAAATATGTAACTTATATATATATTATACTCATATATCTTTATATTTATATTTGTATATATATATATATATATATATATATATATATATATATATATATATATATATATATATATATATATATATATATATATATATATATATATATATATATCTTTCTGCACTATATATATATATATATATATTTCAGAATTACAATTACTATCCAGGTTTCAGAAAATATCGCGTGAATCTAAAGAAATATACCATGCCTATTCTTAGTAAGTAATAACTATTAAAATTATATCATTTAAAAACTTTAAAATTTACTCAAGTACGTGTTGTAGCTCTTATTTTGTGTTACTTTTGGATTTAACTTTCATGCTTTCTTTTTTAAGTGTTTCCTCCTTTTCTTTTGATGTTTTCCTTCTTTTCTTTTGATTCTTTCTTTTCATTATTTTATTTTCTTTCCTTTTTCTTCTCTCTGTTCTTTTTCTTCTTTCTTTCTTTTACTCTTTTTTTTTCTTTTTCTTCTTTCTTCTTTCGTATCTTTCTTTTCTTTTTCTTCTTTTCTTTCTCTTCTTTCTTCTCATTATTTTCTTTTCCTTCTTTCATTTTTTCTTCCTTTTCTTTTTTCTTTTTCTTTTTTTTCTTTCTTTTTTTTCTTTTTTTTCTTTTTTTTTCTTCTCTCTATCTTCTTTCTTTTCTTCTTCTTTTTCTTTTTTATCTTTCTTTTTCTTTTCTTTTTCTTTTTTCTTTTCTTTTTCATCTTTCTTTTTTTCTTTTCTTTCTTTTAATTTCTATTTTCTTTTGTTTTTTTTCTCTTTCTTTTCTTCTTTTACTATTTTTCTTCTTTCATTTCTTTGTTTTCTTTTTTCTTCTATCTTTTCTTTCTTTTCATTTTCATCTTTATTTCTTTCTTTCTTCTTTCTTTTCTTTCCTTTTTTTCTTTCTTTTCTTTTTTTTTTTTCTTTTCTCATTCTTCTTTCTTTTCTTTTCCTTCTATGTTTTCTTTTTCTTATTTTCCTTCTTTTCTTTTTCTTCTTTCTTTTTTTGTTCATCTTTCTAATCTTTAATTTTTTGTTCTTTCATTTCTTTTTCTCCTTTCTTTTCTTTTCTATTTTTCTTTTTCTTTTCTTTCTTTTCTTTTTCTTCTTTCTTTTCTTTCTTTTTTTCCTTTTTTTTCTCATCTTCCTTTTCTCCATCTTCTTTCTTTTCTTTTTCTTCTTTCTTTTTCTTTTCATCTTTTTCCATTTTTCTTTTCTTTCTTTGTTTCTTTCTTTTTCTTTTGTTTCTGTTTTTCTTTTTTATTCCTTTTCTTCTTTGTTTTCTTTGTTTCCTTCTTTCTTTTCTTTCTTTTTTTCTTCTTTATTTTCTTCTTTTCTTTCCTTTCTTTTTCTTCTTTCTTTCCTTTTTCTTTCTTTTCTTTATTTTTTTCTTATTCTTCTTTTTTTTCCTTTTTCTTTCTTTTTTTTCTTCATCATTTTCTTTTTCATTTTCTTGCTTTCCTTTTTCTTCTCTCTTTCCTTGTTCATCTTTCTTTTCTTTAATTTTTTGTTCTTTCATTTCTTTTTCTCCTTTCTTTTCTTTCCTTTCTTTTTCTTCTTTCATTTTTTTCTTTTTATTCTTTCTTTTCTTCTTCTTCTTTTCTTTGTTTTTTCTTCTTTCTTTTTTTCATTTTCTTTCTTTTCTTTTTATTCTCTGTTTTCTTTCTTATTTTACCTTTGTTTCTTCTTTCTTTTCTCTTTCTTCTTCTATTCCTTTTCTTCTTTCTTTTCTATCGTTTTTTTTTCTTTCTTTCCTTTTATTGTACTTCTTTCTTTTATTTTCCTTTTCATTTTTTCTTTCTTTTCTTTTCCTTCCATTATATTAATAAGTATATATATATATATATATATATATATATATATATATATATATATATTATATATATATATATATATATATATATATATATATATATATATATATATATATATATAATAACTAACATATATATATATATATAATATATATATATATATATATATATATATATATATATATATATTTTTACTCTTTTTCTTATATATATTCTAACATCTTCTAACATATATATATATATAGTTTTATGAACAGGCTCTTGGAGGTCTATTGATCTGCGTGAGTTGAAGCGCTTAGATAGATGGAACAATGAATTACTCATTGACTTACTCAACTGGCGTTTGCGAAGCGTCAGAAACGTTCTAATAAGTTTTCGCTATGTATGTCGATCGTAATTTACATATATATATATATATATATATATAACTATATATATATATGCTATATATATATATATACCATATATATATAACATATATAATATATAACCTAACATACTCTCATATATATAAATATATTCTGTGGTCCAGTCGTCTGATTGCCCTGGGAGAGCTGCGCAAGATGCATGTTACTTTGGGAAACAGCAAGACTGCCCCCTCCACCTGGAGGCACTGAAGAAAGGGCTTTATGTCTTAAAATTAGCTACGTTTTCTGTCATTTTATCTCGGTAAATTCAACAATGTCCAATCTATCTCTTCTTCTATGTTTCTTTTTCTTGGTGAAGGGACTGCTTCTCCTTTGTAGATATTACTGCCCCATCTGTCAGCAACAAGTAGGTTTAAGTAATGGCATTCAATGTATGTGTTGCCAAAAACTCTACAAATAACCACAATGCCTGTTGGTTGCAGCCTCCCATTCTTAAAATATTACAATTAAATAAATAACTTGGCCCTCTAACGTAAAGCTGTTAGTCAACAATTATGCATCTCACATCTGCTAACCATCATACAAAAGCCTCCCTCCCCAAAACTTCCACGTTCTGCGGTTATGACGCCATCCTTTACAATCCCAACCCTCCCTCTTAACACTGATCCATAACCACATTACTCACAACTTCCGACACCTCCATACTAATACCAGACGCACTAATAAAATCCCGTCTCAAGACCACCTATAATATCATCAATCTATATTCGCCACCCCACCTCTCCATATCCCCCACTCCCCCACTATCAATAATATCCACACCCCAATCTCGCTCGGAGGCGTTAACGCCGGCCTGGTCACTCGACCCCAGACCATGGCAGAATTAGAATCTACCAATGTCGCTTCGATTAAAGGCGCCACGAATGCCTCCCCAGGTTAGCCAATCACTACTTCCCCGAACGTTTACATTCTGTTCCCCTCCTTTTTCTGGGATTTTAACGACCACAATCGAACACCTTCCTCATTTAGCTATCTTTCTAAATTCCCAGTAATTCACCAAAAGACACTACATTAACTACGAAAACGGCCGGCATTACTAACTATCAAACATCAACTGGCACCAATAGACGATACGGCATCCCTACACACATCATTCACACTTAGTGTACAATCGGTAAATCGGCAGGCCTATATGCCCAAAGGCCTACAGTCGGGATACAACCAGCTATTTGAGATCAGCCAACTCGTTAAACAGAAACTTCCTCCGGTTTTAGGAACAATTACAACCAAACCGGCAAACTACGCCCAAATCTCAACCTCCTTACCCATCAAACTTTTCACCAACCAGGTTTTTCAGAATGCCCATCACTCACGGGCTTGATAGCAATAGTGTAGGTAAAACATCACACCCCCTGATGAATCCCCATCTTTACCGCTCCCTCCCTTCCCTGAAACAACAATCAGATGGTCTTTTGCTAAACACAATACAGACCTCTTTCACAGACTTCACCACTGATAATGGAATAAAAAATCGAAAACTCAATTATCCACACCTCCACCCCTATTCTAGCCAAAACATGATATTAAGTAAAACTAAAAATTCAGCAGCAGGTCGTATCCAACCCGCATAAAACACCAAGATATCCACGAGCATTTAACAAATCTTGGCAGCTTAACTGTTAATCTGGAAACAAGCGTTCTTAATCCCATAACTCAAGTAAAAAAAGACCCTCCTCCTACTGCTTTGCTCCATTGATAAGCTGCTAAGAAAGTGTACCAACACAAAAATTTCCACCTGTACAGTTCAAAGCGACCGCCAACCTCACCTCCCTTTACACAACCTTCCATTAATGGCCAACCCGCTTCCACAGATCAATACTCACTGCTATGGAGCATAAGCAAAAACGTCCCCAAAAAATCCTCCACTCCTCACTGGTAAATAATGACAAAAATGGCTCTCCATTTCCTCACCAATCGTTTCGCTAAGGTCTCGTACATAAACAACCTCTTGTTCTATCAGCAGTACAAAATGGCGTCCCACAGAATGTTGCTATTCTCTCTGGCTTTTCTTAGTGCCACCCAACCCCGCAATCCACCAAACTTGTGCCACGCGAACGACATCGGTCTTGTTTTCCCTTGCAGACATGCGCGCTAACCTTCGCCACAGGAATGTTTACATCTGTTAAGGCAACACTCAACAAGAATGACAGCATCCAATCCTCCATTGCACAACTACTGACCGTCCTCCTCCATCCTATAATACACCCTGAACAAAAACCTCCTTCCTAAATAATTTAAAAATATTGGGACTAACCTATGACACTCACATGTCCCCCACATCGACCAAATCGCTTCCTCAACCCAATTTTTTATCATAACTTCAGCGACAGAAAAAACACCTCACCACCTACCATAACAAGCTCCCTTAGAACAAATCGTATGTCTCACCGGCATGGTTCCCAGCACTCTCAAATCAAACATAAATGTTACAAATCTTCCAAAACACAGCCCTCAGGGTATCACAGGTTGCACCCAATCAACATTTGACAAACATCCTCCCCATACTCCATACCTGGAGATGGTGGAGACTCAATTTTATCAAAAAACCCATCCACCTTGATAACAAGTCTCCCGACAAGACTAAATCTATTCAACAGCTCAATTCTGGCCACTACACAACTATAATTCCCCCTCCCCCTCTCAATGGTACATGCACTTATCCATACACATCTAACCAACACATACCTTTAACAATTTACTTACCCTCACCTTGGGACGCTATCAGAAGGAGTGATGACCTCGCCCGGATAGAATCAGGTCACCACCAAAACTCATGCAATATAAATATAGATTCAAGATAATATACAACTCCACCGAATGTTATGGCCAATGACTGGGAGCACCTCTTCTGGGGTGCTCCACTCTCGACGCCCCCCGTTCTCATATCTTCACTCTCTGACCTGTGGAACCGCCCAGTGGCGGCAGCCAGCTTCCTGGAGGCAGTGTGGCCCTCCAATTAAGGTGGGCCAGGCGCGCAAAAGTAAATAGTATATATATATATATATATATATATATATATATATATATATATATATATATATATATATATATATATATAACCTTATATATATATATATATATATATATATATATATTATTATAATTCACTGTAGAGCTTTCAGATTCTTAAATTACAGCTGGATTCCATACATGCTATGTTTTCAAGTATTAATTCTTCCTCGTCGATCGGGATTAGTTTAAAAATCTCACTGGTGGTTGGACTTGAAAAAACGCAAATCATCAAGTCCCTTTATAATCCTTTGCACTTATTTCATTACAAATTGTTGATTATTTTGCCCTGAAGCAGGGCATCTCAGTGTCACTGATGAGAGAGGTTCAGGGAGTAACTCAAGTATAATTTATTATTAATTTTTTATAGTAGTTCTAAAAATCACCTTTGTGATAGAATGTACCAGTCACACACCATCCCCATTGGAATAACCGTAAATGCTTTATTTTAGTCTTTAATAAAAATTCTTTACTATCTATTTTGTTTATTTTTATTCTTATAGTATTGTAAAGGGGTTGTGAAATAGTTTTCTTTATTAAGGGACTCGCGATGAAGAAGAGGTTTAAGCCACTCTGAGAGTCTAGAGCATTCTGCCAGAGTTGCTTAATTAAACAATAAAATTAAAAAACAATAAAAAATTAAAAACAATAAAAAAACAATTACAAAAAAAAAAACAATTGAAAACTATAAAAATAGGATGATATTCACGTTAGAAGAAGAAGAACAAAGAGTGGAAAAATTTTTATTGACAATTCTTGACTGCAGGTTGCAAGATTTATCATTTAAAAAGGGCCCTGCGGCAATTTCCTTAATACATAAAAATCAGCATTAATATATATATATATACCATATATATATATATATATATATATATATGTATATATATATACAATAATAATATATATATGCTAGCGAATATTTATATAAAAGCGTATATATGCAGCGCAGAACATAACAATTGAAAAAGAACTTAAAAATATCTTAATAATATTATATATATATATATATATATATATGCTCTCTATATATAATATATATCTTTATATATATATATATATATAATAATATATATATATATATATATATATATGTAATAATATATATATTTATATATATAATAATAATAATAATATATATATATATATATATATATATATATATATATGTATAATAATAACATATATATATATAATATATGTATATATAAGAGGTATATATATGTAACTAATATTTACATTTTTATTGTTTAATTTTCTTTTATTTTCCTAAAAAGATGAGGTTAATAGGCCAATAGATAGATCAACAAACCATGGTCAAGCTCAAGCAAATCTTTTAAATTTTTATGGTATTTTCTTGTCTTATTACGGATTTTAGGCTGGCTTTGTGCATGCTAAATTTCGAGTAAATATTAATTTCCCCTAAGAAAAAATAATCATCAAGCATAATTGAATCTGCATATGTATGCAAATTACAGACAAATGACTCAATCATTATTGCAGCGATTGCACCGTCTGACCAGAATACAAATGGATCGATACCTACATTTGGCAAATGTGTTTTTCTTGCACCACATGAACGTGCTTCAAAGCAGTTAAATTAAACTAAATATATTTCAGATGAAGAGCGAGACATTACGTATTTTGTTTCAACTCTTAATTTCTTATAAGAGACGAGCTATTGTTACCTGATCTGTGAAACGAGTTGGTGCTTAACAATTTTGGGAAGCTATACTTCACCGCTTATTTAACCAAAATATATGAGAATATGCTTTCCAATATCTTAAAAGTGAACGAAATCGACTCAGTGTATGATGAGTTGTTTCCCAAGGTAAGAAGTATTTGAGAAATTTTCTCAACTAAAGCTATATTGTTTTCTCAACTCATGGGCAATACTATTTTTTCCACTGATATAATATTAAGTTGAGGAGGGTTATTCAATTTCCGATGGCTATTAATTGCTATTTGTGAATAGAAAATGAAGAATGGCAAAACAATCATTTCTTAGTGTGGAGTAGCCGGTCGGCAAGCATATCATCT
>JABUQX010103303.1:0-17621 GCA_015478945.1 Trachelipus rathkii
TATTGATGGGGAAACTTTATTATGTTAGAGTATATTTTGTTGATCAGTGTAATATATTACACAAGGTTATGGGTAAATGTGCTCTTTTGTCTTACAATAATTAGTGGTGTTAGTGTAAATTATAACGTTCGTGAGATCACAGGGTTCCACCTGCTGTAGTAGAATAGATATGCACTTTGAGACCTAAAATGTGTGGAATAAGGTTACGTTGTTTGCAATGCACCATTGTGGTCTAAGTGTGACTCACATTTTACTTCGGTGTATTAACAAAGCTAAGCTGAAACTATTGCAATAGATTAATTGGATTTTGTTCTGCACACCTAGTTTGCTTTTTATCTATAGTTGTGTCTTTGAATAATGATGCTATATAAAATAGAGGTTTGTGTCATATTGTAGCAACAATATTTTTTACTTATCGTATTACTTAGTTCTAATCGTTATAATGCTCTCTATTCTGTCAGTAGATAAATAAATTTGATGTAACATATCATACTTTCACTGCACTCGCTTTCGGAAGTACTCTATTGGGATGAATTTGGATAGTGCATATATATATCGAGTCTATATATCTAGGCTACATGTTAGATGAAAATGAAGTTAGGTGTGCACTGACTAAGGTTTTTATTATTTTGCATTAAAATGTTTGTCATGTGGTCAGTGTTTATAATGTAGTTTAATATCATAAAACAAAAGTTAAACAACTGATATGGAAATTTCAAAATAGTGTATATTAAAAATATGCATTACGTCTTTGTATTGCTCTATATATATATATATTAGTTAACTTCGCCCACTCAATTTTTTTCATAGTAATGGTAATAATTGCATATAAATGAATTCGTTATATTAGTACTTAATATATATATATATAGTTATATTTGCATATATGCTCTATAATTATACTTAGTGATAGTGATTATGTTTCTTATGTATGCATAATATATTTTAATCAATATGTATCATGTTATATCATATTCATGTTAGCTTTCTTATGATTATTACTGTAAATACATTATTATGTTTAGTAAGTAATATATTATATTTGATTTATTGATATCAAGTTATATTATATATAATTATAACCAATAATTTTTAAATGATAATTTTAGTTAATATTATCTATCTCCCTTTATATATACAATATATATAATATATATATTATATATATATTATATAATATATAATATATATATAATATATAATATATAATATAATATATATATATATATATATATAATATATATATTATATATATATTATATATATATATTATATATATATATATTTTTAGCCATACTATATCAAATTTATAGCTGTAATCATTTTTGGGCCATTATGAACGCCTAGTAAACGAGTTAATTTTTAGAGATATGCTTGACAAAGTATCAATATGTTACGTTTTTGTATGCTATATTGGTTACTTTTACTGTTGTTAGTGTGGAACTTTGTTAATGTTACAAGTTTACTCCTGTTTAAGATGTGCTAAGTTTGTCTTTTGGGGGTTATAATATTATAGTTCAGATGATGCTAAGTAAGTCTTTTTATTAATGTGAAAACTTTTGTTAACCGGATAACATATATTGATATAACCGTTTGTCGCTTTTCCATTTCATTTAATTCGTTTAGTTTTCAAATGATACTCGAAATGTGAAATGAATATAATAGTAAATAGTATAAATAGTTTAAATCTATATTAACTAGCCATGTGATTCAGATATATATATATATATATATATATCTAGAGGGATAGGATTGGAGTAATATAAGATTGGTGTATATTATATTGATATTTAGTGTATTTAACTCATGCTTTAGGAGTATGTAAACAACGTTAAAATCTTGGTAGAAACAATAAAAATATAAAATCAATAAGTTAAAACAAAGAATTTATATATCTATTTATTTATGTTATAATTTTTTTTTTATTTATTTTTTTATATCTTGATGGTTAGTATTCTACTGAAACCATTTAATTGATATATTCGGAAATATCTCTATATTACAGACTATATCTCGATAAAACCTTAATATAAGACTATAATATACATATACCTATATAGAATCAATATTAATACGACCCGATATCTTCTGATATATAACTTACAACATTAGTTAAGATTACAACTAATATACAAATATATTATATTATCAATAATCTTATATATATACTGATCGGCATTTATACCTATATATATATATATATAGTAGCAGTATACCGGAGCCAAATCATAAGATCATTCAAAATAAGTGCAATTATATGTATTAATATTACTAAATATAAATAAATATATTATATATATATATATATACTTATCTAATACGTAATATACCTTACTGAGTATATATTCAAGTAATTCTTTTATTACATCCTATTTCTTTATATATCCTTATATTATATAATATCTATTTTTATATATATAATATATATTTATACTTATTAATATATATATTACCCTCATTATACCTTTATTTATTACATATATCTTTCATTACCTTATTATATACTTTTCATTCATCATCATATATATCCTTCTTAAATTATAATATAGTTTATTTAAATTAGATATATATAATAATATATACCTATATATATATATATATATATCTATATATATATCTTGTTAGTTTACATAAAGTTGGTGGAAATAGATGCTCTATTTTTTTTTTACCAGTCGGATAGATATAACCTGTTTAATAATGTGGATGTCAGTTAGGGGGGGGGGTAGTGTGTTGTATATATTAGCTATTTTAATAAACTATACTATATATAATATAATTATATTATAATATAATTACTATATTATATATATATTAATATAATATATACTATATAATATATATATAACCTAGGACAGTATTAGTAAAATTATACCACAGTATATATACTATAAATAATATATTATGAACTGCTAAATATATATACGAATATTTGCATTTTATACTCATTTTTATTATTTTATATATTTATCTAATAATCTTTATTATTATATTTTATGGTTTTCCTTATTTTGGTACCTTATCATGCATATTATGTATCTTGGTGTTTTTTTAACTATCATGATTATAACTCACTATCATATATATTGATGTACTATATTCCAACATACTTATGTTTATGTTATTAACCTATTTAATATATATATTAATATATATATATATTTTTAATTATTATTATATTTATTTATGTTTTAGTTATTATTATATTAGTTATATTATAGTCATGGTCTTTATGTCTTAGTAGGCCTATATTGTAATAATTATATCGTATATCCTTACTAGTATTATTACCTTATTATTTATAGCTGGTTGTTCTTTTTATTATCCTAGGTATGGTTATATATGTCTATCTTATATATATATTATGTTATTTATACTATTTATATATTTTATATTTATATTATATATATTAATTCTTCCGATCTGATTTTGCAATATTCATTATTAACATTCGGCATACCAGCAGTGTGCTCCATATAGCATTGAGTGCTCCTTAATATAATTACTAAGCGTAGCCTAATCTACCGTTCAAGATTTCCTAAATTATATAACCAAGTATCTTTTCCATTAAATAATACGAAATTATTTTATGTTAACTCTATCTGAAATTATCTATCCCTTATTCATATCTATACTCTTATTCATTAATATCAATTTAATTCATACCTATTACTGCTATATTATTAATCGCTTAAACACCTTTATTTAATATCGAATTATTTGACTTTATCATAGGGGTGAGGTGATTAGGATGGTCAGTTACCTCAACTGTTTTTTATACTAGTTAGTAGACCCTTCAGTGGGAACGTTAACTCATTTTCCACTGTCTTATACTAGGACGAATGAGTATTATACCTATATATTTCACCTTCACATCTTTAAATCACCTATATACCTTCATACAATTATAATTATTTATTCTTACTCTCTAACTCTATATTATTATTATTATTATTATATATTTATGATGTTTCATATTATTACCATGATATATTATATATCTCGATATATAATTAACTATTATCTACCCATTATTGTATTTATATTATAAAATTAAATTATAGTAATTACTTTACCTCTCTCATACATTCTTACTGCTTCTCCTTGATAAGGAACTAATATGCAGAACTATAAGCTACTGGTTTAAAAGAAACACTGGTGTCGTAGACATTAAAATTAAACAAAATATAATTAATATAATAATTATATATATCTTAATAATCAAATAAATTAAATTATTTGAATAAAACTATAAATTGGAGAAATGAATTATAATATTTACCAAGAAATATAATATCAATAATTTAAATTTAATTTCTTTATTTTTTTTAATATTTTTATAAATTATTATATATTTTAATATTATTAATATTATAATATAATTATATATAAATATTATATTAAATATATAATATATTTAATATTATATATATATTATATTTAATAATATTATATAATAATAAAATTTTATCAAATATATATATATAATTATAATTAATAATATATATTAATTTAATAATATATAATATCATTCTCACCTAGATGAGATTGTTTTGTTCAAGTTAATCGGCTATTGTGTGGATCATTCTAACGTAGATCTATGTGTGGAGTGCTCGTTCCAACTGTGATTTTGTGCTAGTGATGGGCGTTAGTGTCGGTTTAATTACCGTATATTAAACGTACAGATATTGTAAGCTACGGATGATCTATCGAATGTGTCACAAAAGCTCACTCAGACTTGAAAAAATGAGAAATCACTTTATATTATATTATCTTTCTTATACAAGTTAAATTTATCATCATTATTCATTAAATTCAAATTATTACTTAATATTTATTGAGAATTATTCATAGTATGATTGAAAAAGATGTTAATGAACAATGTGTGATACCGCACGCTATAATACTATCTCTTCTTTATATTACTAGTATGCTCGTCCATTTTCAACGTTTTCTCTTAGCATAAGCTACCCATTTATCCTAAAACATTTGGAATTTCTTCTAGTATTTTGACTCGGACTAGCTAAAAAATTACTCTTGTTCATTCTATATAACGTATATATCCTCTATATTGATAGGAAGGCGGTAATATCGTTGTCTGTTCTCATGTTCTAATTAACCTGATTTGAGTTAATGCCACTCTCATGGCTATACTGTATATTGAGATAAGTATATTTTCCAATAAAGTAGAGAATTTATATTATATATAAATTAAATGTGTCGGATTAGGTGCTGTAGCGGCTTAACTGCCTCTACTATGCTATAGTGATATGTGATGGTGAATTACTACATCCTATATATCATACTCTATATCATATACTTAATCATTCTATCATTACCACTACATTTGACTTACTGAAACATCGTCTATGGAGACATGCTGACCTTTAATTCAACACGTTTTCTTAAAATTATAGAATATACGTAAAATGGAATCCATTAGATTATATATCTCCTGTTAATATATTTATCTATCTATTTATCTTATTTATTATATTTCAGATATTTCAGTCCTATTAATTAAAACTTATCGCACACAATATCATATTTAATTGAATTTTATTTAATTCTTCTTATTATTTTTATTTCACTCATTAAAGTATATTAATTTTCATACAAGGATGAGCATTACTTATAACCTATATATTTAATATCTTATATATAACTTAGGTTAGTCCTGGAGATATAAACCGCTTAGCTCAGGTATGCGAATTCCATTTATTACTCCATCGGTGGTGCTAAAGGATAACCTGGGAGGTTCACGAGTCGAAAAGCATATAGAATGTATAGCTTTTAATGTTATTTGATCTTGGTAGTACGCTATACTAGGATATTCACAGTAATTTTACTCGAAGTGAGTCACTTATGGGTTCTAGGTGAGTTATGTTCCGCCTCTAGGTGCCCATTATTCACTATTTCTCCATGTTTCTTATTTTATTCTATTTTCCGGAGTTCTGTGCGGAATATACCTGAAGATGCAGATATTATCAATTTTAATACTGTTTATAACTAATATATATATCTATTAATTGTATTATACTACTAAGCAATTGATGCTTTCTCAAAGTATATCTTTTATTTGCATTTAATCTTCTGTTATCTAAGTGTGAGTTATATGAGCAGTGGCAATTTATAATCTTCCTCTGACTCTAAGAATATTGTTGTAAATTTATCCCCATTTTCAATTTTTGAGTGTAAGTTTATTTAATTTTGGAAAGATTTATTATTGATTTTAGTTTTTTTATAATATTATTATTCTTTTATTATTTAATATTTCTAACCCCTCACTCATGTTAATAGACGTATGCATATAATATACCCTTCTCAACCTGCGTCTATTTGGTTATTATTATTATTATATATTATTTTTTCTTTTTCACTACAGTCTTTCATTTTTTTTGCCACTATCCATCTATCATCATTAATATCACTATTATTATATATATTATTATACTTATTTAAATTTTATTATCTATTTTTTTTATATATACTTATATTATTTACTTTCTATGTTTAATATATCTCTTTTGTGTTTATTCGTAATTTATTTTCTCTCATTCATTCTATTTCCTCTATATTTTTTTTTTGTTACTTTTAATTTGTAATAAGTAAATTAACCTGTACATATATTCATTGATAACGTTTGTTACTTTATCCTCATAGGTTATTACTCATACTATATTATTTACTATATATTATAATTTTTGATTATGTTTATGGGATGGGTTATATGGGATCATGATTTATTTATATATTTATTTATAGGTTAGTAAAATACTAGTATATGTGATTATAATATATATGCCTTTATTGGTTCAAGATTTGTTATTTAGGTTGGGTGTGTAGTATCCATCATTAGTTATCCAAATATTCGTGTAGAGGTATTAAAGACCAAATATTGTGGTATTTAGGCTTTTAGGTGTCAATTAGTTTGTTTCCGAGTATATTGTATTCTTCGCCATTTGTGAGCAGTTGGTTTATGGGATGTGCGTTCTCTTATTCTGATATCCTACCATGCTAGAGTGAATACTTCAGCCGCTCCCGTACCGGCCTGGGCCGTTGGTGACAAATAGGACGTTGATGTAAATAACTTTCTAAGATATACATGTACTCAACCTCAGTAGAATGTCATTTTAATTGATTGAGAAATAAAATAATCTAAAATTAAGAAAAATAAGAAAAAATAAATTGGTAAAATTATATTTTGCCTCTTAATACTATTTTTCCTTCAGCGGTATTTTAGTGCCTTGTATGAGGTATCATTATTAGATACAGATGGTATATTGTCAGTGGTAAATATAGTTATAATTATTAACTATCACCTCTAAACTGATACAGCATGGGTACCTAGATTATAAATTTATGAAAATGCTATAAATACAAACTCACTATAATGACATCAAGTAAATAGATATTAAATAAAATTTAAACACTAAAGAAGGTTTATTAAAAATTATCCCATTTATCTGTCAGTAGATATAAAATTTTAAGAGATATATGTAGAGCTTTATTATTTATTTATTAAATATATACCAATGTAGAGGCTGCGCACTTAATTCAATCAGTATGTTGTTTATCTTCAGCAATAGAGTATAAGCGTTTTTATCGCAGGTCGGTGAACTCACTAAAATTTGAGTGTCTAGCTTTTAGGTTTCACCGGTGAGTTAATGAAGTGAAAGACCTTAATGATTTACTCGATAACCCTAATGCTCACAAACTTATAATAGTAATATAATAATTATTATGTCCAGTACATTGATGATACCGACCTTTCGGAGTATAGCGTCCCAGTTATATTCATTATCTATTCCTCAAAATTAAAATTATTAGCCTTTTAGTAAAAGAGTAGTTTATAGGCTTCGGAACTCATACCTATATATGGTCCCGAACGTGAAAACTGGAATTTGTGTTGCTGTAATATATATTCACTTAATATTATATAGCCGCTTCATAATGTCAAATACAACCCAACTGTGTTCTAATTATGATATAGTTAAAACCTTCTGACTATTAAAATAAAAATAAATATGTGGATGAAATTTCCCGAGATCTTAAGTCTCCCTCTGCAACCATTTGATCACAGATCAGTAAAAATCCAAACAGAAATATCATGGGTGCTAAGAATAATAAATTAACTAAGTAAGATAAATTAATATCATAATTATATAATATAAATTAAAATATAATAAATATAATAATAATAAATATTAATTAAGAATAATAATTAATAATTAATATATTAAAAATAATAATATTAAAATAATATAATAATAATATAATAAATAATAATAATAATAATAATAATGAATAATAATAACATATTTTCAAAGCAATAACCGCCTATGTCTAATCAAAAAATTATGCCAAACATATGTTCTAGTAGCAATATGAAGCCATCAAAATCATGAATTATAAACCATTAATCCCTATATACTCAGACAAACTATAACCGTAATTATATATATATAATTATACCATAACCAAAATTATAATTAATAAATATAATAATAACGATTTATGTTAATAACCATATTACAAATCTGACCAAAACCAATCTTAATATTGTAACAAATAAACTACCCATATAATAATAATATATAAATAATATAATCTATAATAAATAATATAATAAACCTACTAAGATAATAATAATAATAATAATAATAATAATAATAATAATATATTAATATAATAATAATAATAAATGCACAACTTGGACTTAGCTTACTCTGTATTAATTGTATTTATTTAAGTTTCATAACTTAATATCTTGTTATTATTTTAACAACTTAAGTATTCCTGCGCGACTTTACACTAGCATTAGCGTTAACTTTAACTTTTAACGCTAGCTATACTTTCTTTAAAAAAAACTATTTTTACTTTAACATTCACTTACTAAGCTTTAATTAAATAGGATTCTAACTTAGTTTCACTTTTAATATTTAATGTATAATTTAATTTACTCGTTTTTCGAGTATCAAATGCTTAATAAGTTTTTAATTTTTCCTCGATATTGCTAGACACTTCTATTCGTCAACTTATGAACTATTAACTTTAATAACCATTTAATATCACTGCCGAAATAACGTCGGTTAACAACTGAGAGACACTCCGCAAAACATTTGTTCTTTAACAAGAACCTTCGACCTTAAAATACAAAATTTTAGTCGGTTAATAGTTTATAATTTATGAGCCTACTGCATGACTCCACCTAAGAGATATGTGACTGAATCTCTAAAAAGAGAAGCGACTTTCCCTGGTTGTTTTTTGAGTGGACCTCTTTTTCGCATCCGTTCTTTTCTTATATTCCTAAATCTTCCCATGTACGTTGGAAAACTTTTGTACTGATCCACTATATCGAATTCTTGGTGACGATTACTTGCAGCTTTTTGTCAGCAATATCAGCTCCGTTTGAACTTGATCATCCTTTCTTTTGTGTGTTTATGTTTCATCCTGAGTCTCCCTTACTTCTTCATACTGAGCCTCTTTTAACTCTGCAAACAAGAACTTCCTTGCTTCCCTGGGTAATTCAACGCTTCAATAAAAAAAAAAAAAATTCAGATTCCTTTGTGTCTTTGTGTTTATTTTGATTTCTACCGCCTTGATACCACCTTTAAGTGCTATATCCACTGTCTATTCCTGAACTATGTGTCCAAATTGTTAAGGATCGTTAACAACTGCTTCCTTATCAAGCAAATGACTGACCAAGTGTCTAAAACAGCATACTTTGTCACCTTTCATATAAACACTTCTTTTCAAGATGACTCCTTTCAAAATATGATGCATTGTTAGATCACATCGTCTTGTAAGACCTACGTTCTGTCATCAGCGTATTAATTCCCAATCCAAAATCTGAGGGATGATTCAGCAAATTTCACACATCGCGCCCACTTGATTCTTCTTGAGGATGTCCCTTATCAACGTCCAGTTTGTCCTCATCTTTCTGCTTTTCATCGTCATCGGTATATGTAAGACATTTCATCAGGTTATTTCTTTAATTGAACAAAATATATAATAATATTTGAATAATAATATGTAAAACCCAAGCATCTAAATAACTATGTATATAGTGTATAGATGTTAACACAATATATCTTATTTTATTATTGGGTTGTATATTAATAGTAATGATATATAGATATATTTTTATATTATTTCTAATATATATATATATAATTATATTATATATTTTGTTATAATACAGTAGTATATTATTTCAATTAAAAAATTATTAAATATGCTTATCTAATCATAGATAACATTAGGAATAGAATCTATTTTAAACACTTATTTAAATATATATAGTATATTAAATATATACATTTAGACTAAAATAAATATATATACTATAAATTCCTGTCTATTTTGTAATAGGTTGTAACATAATTTCCAGTGTGTATAATTGGTTTCGGAGAATTGCGTTCCATATCACACTCATCCCTCCAGTACAAACTTAGAGACACCATCTTTGTTATCCCTAGATAATCATATACACAATCACTTATAAGCAATACACAAATAGTCACCTTCTATTCTAGAAACGACTCTATACAATCGACATGGTTTTGAAATAAACTTACTAGAACTTATAACTCATGTGAGATCATAGGTAATTTTGCGTAATTTTTCGAAAAGTGGGGATTTAAAACAAACTTTTCTCGACTGTGTTCTGTATAACATCTAGTGAAACAGGAAATCAATACAAACGTGAAATACCCAATTGCATCGTAGAAGACGACGTGAGTTGAAAATTATACAATATTTGTTAGCTGTGGTTAGTTATTCTGTCGTTAAGCAGGAATCTTGTTAATTTTAAACTGTTAATATCGGTTTGAGATAGGCTGTTTAAGGGTTGTATTCTGGTACATTATATTTCTATTCACGTGATGTTATAGCTAGTTTATCGATGTAAAAAAATTAAAATAAAAAAACTTTGTTCGTCAAGCTTTATTGTTGACATTATCTACATTTTTGAATTCTTGTTGAAATTTATACCCCAAATATAACTAGGGTCAGTAGATTCATAGATAGTGTTACTAGATTTCTACTAGATAGAATGATGAGGGACTGGAGGTTAGGGATCGCATCGTTTGATTTACCCTGATTTACTGTGTTTAGACCCGATTAAAAAGGCCACACTAACTTAAGTATAAATCATAGAAAAATTATAATAAAAAAAATTCGTAAAAAAACATAAAAAGTTAAAATAAAAAAATACTAAAAAAGTTTTTTGTGTTATGTTATACAGAATACGGATTGAGATCAATAGATCAATAGAATCAATAGACGAGTAGAGTTCATTGATCAATAGATCACGGGTTGGTGGGGAGGGGCAAATGGGGTGTTTGGATTTGATGATTTACTTAGATTTTTATACGTGTTTTAGGGGTATGTAAAAAAAAATATAAAAATTTAGTAAATCCATGGTTTTTTCTTGAATTTTTATTTGTTATTGTTAAAAAAAGGAAAAAAAAAAAAATTGAAAATAATGGCTGGATATTAATAGTTTTTTAAACAAAATAATAAAATAAATCAAACCTACAAAGCAAACTGTTTATATACTGAATATTTCGAATCAAGAAGCGCCACGATTCGTTGTGTGATATGTATGTTAGCATTTTAAACGTATTGTTTAGCTATGGACCAGTTTGTTCTGTTGCTGTTTAATTGCCAGTACTTAAGGTATTTTAGCTGGGTTTGTAACATTAATATTCTTAGGGTCAGGTATTGATGATGGTTAGCTGTTATTGACGTAAAAAATTTTGTTGGTTAGGTATATTCTTTGGTTATTAGTATTAGGTAGGCTGTGTGATCAAAGTTTTTTGTTAAATAATGTTACTATGCGTTAATTGTAATAAATTAAATCTGTATGAAAAAATGAAGGTGGTGATTAGGTTAGTTTTGGGCTAAATGCTTAGTTTACTTTACTGGATCTATTGCATGGAGGTCTATTGTAATGTTAACATTTAGTTCTGGACCAAGTTACGAATACCACATCTGCGGGTGATATGTCGACGGAGATTGTTAGGTTGTCGTTGTAACGATCTATGATATATTTATTAGTTTGTTTGTTCGAGTATTTTGTTTCTTTAATTGTATGGTTGGGATATAATTCAAGTTAGTATAAGAAGAATTATTTTTTATGGATTTTTGGCAAGCCGTAAAAATATTAAAGACTTGACCCAATAGATTAAATAGATAATCGATCCATAGATCATAGATCAATAGATTAGTTAGAATCATGGAGACGTTTATGGAGGGCAGTGAGGATGGAGATGTGATTTGTTTAGAATTGTTGATTAGACTGAGTTACCGCTTAGTGTCTGAAAAATTTAAAATTTGTAAGACTTGTAATAAACATAGTAATAAGAATAATTTTTATTTTACATTTTACTTTGTGTTCTTTTTTTCCGTTTTTATTTTTTTAAAGTTTTATTTTACATTAATACTTTGTGTTTATTTTTTTTTAAAATTTTTCTTTTTTATTTTTTATTTCTTTATTTATTTATTTTTTTATATTTATTTATTTTTTATTTAGGTTCTTTATTTAGAACTTCCAACCTCATATCGAGATTCTACAGATCCCATGACATATAAAGACTCAACAATTGTTGTTATATTACGAATTGGTATATAAAGAAATTTTATCGTTTTGGCAAGTTCCAAGATTAAGGCGCATTGCCCAAACATCATGAGGAGCGTGAGTGTTATTAACCCTTTATATAAGCTGTATATCAAGTTCAACGTCTACTGACCACTTCCAAGATTTCTGGGGGTCTCGCCCCAAAATGATGAGGAGTAGTGTTGATTTTACCCGTCTCTATACTCGAGGGAACACATTTATATAGAAGGTTTTGATAATCCTGAATCCTTAAACAAGGTTATGCCAAATTTATAGTTCTTACTGTTCAATTTTCAAAGTTTTGGAGCACAGTCCTAATCTAGGGGCGTAGTATCATTTTTAATTTCTGTATCGATGATCACATTATTCATGAAGGCCTATATCTTGAGTTTCATCGTTCTAGTGGTCAATATTCAAAAGTATGTGGCTGCACTACGATCCTAGGGGGGGCTTAGTGTCATTTGTCATCTTCTGTAGAGGTTGTTAACATTATCCTAATTGACAGTGTATACAATTTATGTGAATGTTAATATTCAAACTAGTTTTGGGATCTCAGCCACCATATATAGGGCGTACGTATCATTTCTTACAGCCATTTCTGTATGCGATGTTACATTAAAAGAAAGCTGTATATCGAGTTTCATCGTTCTAATGTAAATAATTAATAGTTTGGGGCTCAGCCCATCACCATGAGGGTTGTGTGTCATTTTTAACTCTCTTTTTACACAGAGGGTGCATTATAGAACGCTGTATATAAGAGTTCTTCGGTTTCTGTTACAATTTCAATGTTTTGGGGGAGAGCCCATGCACCTAAGGTGCGTAGTTGATGTGTGATTTACCTCCCGATTCCGTACGATTTAATTTAAAGAAGGCTGGTTATATTCCAAATTTCATTGTTGAAATGATAAATTCCAATTCGTATTGGAACAACAGTCCATCAACCCTAGATGGCGTAAGGTGATTTTTTCATTTTGTATCGATGTTACTTTAAGAAAGCTTTATATCAAGATTTTCCATTCGATTCTAATTGTTAATATTTAAGGTTTGGGGCATCAGCCATCACAGGAGTGGTGAGTTTACATTTGAGACAGAGGGTACTTTAAAGAAAGGTTGTATATCAATTTCAATTGTCGTTCATGCTGGAGTCTGTTGTAACACTTCGAAGCTGTAAGACACTATCATCGAGGTGGCTGACTGGACTTCGTTACACTATGCCACGAAAATGATGAGCAATGCTAGGCCAGTTATGAGTTTTGATTGCGATAACTAGTTCGTCGTTTCCTTTTCAGATTTTAGCTCCTGCACTGCGTTCAAATATCAGATTCCGATATTTGGTATAAAAAGAGTTTGACAAATTAAGCATTCCGTTTTCCCTCCAAAGTTAACCAAGTAGGGAGGGACCAAATTTGTATAAAGATTATAAGTTTAAGTGTTGAGGAATATTTTGTTAGTTCGAGAGACATATGACTGAGAATATCTATAATTTAGAGTCCATACGACGGATTTTATACTGGATCACGATTGTATAAATGAACATGAAAGGCTTATTGTAACACTCGCTACGGATTGTCTGTCTTTTTTCGACACAGTATCGTAGTTTCTCTACTTATATATTATATATATTATATATATAGGTATTACTATATATATATATATGCATATAGATATATATATACTAATAATTTTAATTTTTCGTGGTGTTAGATGTTATTATATATATATATATATAATTAGTATTAACTTATATATATATATATATGATAATATAATATGTAGTTTATATATACATAGTATATATATATATATATATATAATATATATATTATATATATATATATATATATATATATATAATATATATATATATCATAAATATATATTAATATAATTATATATTATATTATATATAATATAATATAATTATATATTATATAATATATATATCTATATATTATATTATATATAATATATATATATATATAATATTATTTACTATATATATAATACATATATATTATATGTATAGTATATATATATATAGTATATAGTATATATATATATATTATTATATTAACATTTAATAATTTATATTATCTTTTTATTTATTAATAATTTTTAATATTATATATTATAATATATATAATATTATATATTAATATATATATGAAGTATTGTCACATTGCTGTTTGTGTCTGTCCTTTTGTTCGACTAACAAGTACGTAGTTTTCCTCTACTTGAATTTAGCTTCTTTAAGGAAATACGGCGCCATTATTGATAACGACATTGGAAATCGTCATCAACCTTTGCATGTGGAAAAGGATACAAACTTGTCAATAATATTTAATAGCTTAGTGTGAGAAATATCCTTGTTAGTTAAGAAATAATGGCTGAGGATATACTTAACTTAGAGTCCATTGACGATTTACTACTGACTTCCAGCAATAATTTGAAACATAACAGAGGTTATTGTCAACCATTATGCGAGCTGTTGTCCTTTTTCGACACAGATCGTAGTTTCCCTCTACTTCCGAATTTAAGAGTTTCCTATCTGCTTCAAATTCAGTCGAATTGGTCATATTGACCAGAACCGGGGCCCCGGCCCGCCCGCCCGGCCGCCCCGCCGGCGCCCGGCGACGGCCCGGCCCGCGCGGCCGGCACCGCCCGCAACCGACCATTTTCAGCGACCGAACCCGGCAAAAAGGCAACCGGTGTTTTCTACTGGTTTAATGTAAATTTACACAAATAATAGAGGTTAATCAAACAAATAAAAATATATTTTTAATTCATTACTTACTTTGTCGTTAAGTGTATGCCATGAAATATAATACACTATATAATAATTTCTGTTTTTTGGTATTATTCATAATAACAACTGCAGATAGAGTTTCGCCTGTCAGTTCGTTCAGCTTTCTTTTCCTTTGGGCCTGCAACTGCTAACTCAAAATAGAAATCAGAAAGGAACATTTGTCGGCGAACGGTTTGGAGTGTAAGTCTCGCAGTTCACTCAGTGTAGGGCTCATCTTTTTAGCTGAGGATTTCCTCATTAGGCTTCACAACTCGCTCCTCAGTTAGAGGCTCTCCAGAGGAGTTGCTTCTAGCCGAATAGATACCAAGCTAGTCAAGAGTAATTGCAGCAGAAGGAAAGTTAAGGTTGCTAGCCTGTGTGCCCCGTATAATCAGATGGGCGAAGAAGATTCATATGTTCGTGACGCGAGAAATATCCAATATGCAAATAAAAGAAATATAAACATTTTTACTATGATTTCAAATTAAGATTGAGGCATTGATAATTTTTCGATTTTTGTAACATAAAATTATTCTAAACTTGATATATCAAAGAATGGAAAAGGAAATAAATATGATTGTTAAAATATTAATGTATTTTTTATTTAATTAAATATCCATAAGATAATCAATATATTTTTCTCTTTTAAAAATTATTATTTAATTGAAGCATATATACTATATAATAGTATGTTTTAGTAATAAAGATATATTTGCATTACTATTTATATAAGAATATTAATTATATATAGATGAATAGTATATATACTTATATATGTATATAATGAACTATATATATCAATTGCTATTATAGTTATAGTATATATGTATATAATATCAATTTATATACTAATATATATATAGTATTATATCTATATAATTGTACAACTTATTCTTCTAGAAAATTAATTATTTTCTAAGATATTTGTGGTGAAATTTTATTTCTTAATTCAATTATTTTTCCTTTATTATTAAATTATATTATTGAAATTATATTTAATTTTCATCCTAGTTTTAAGACTTTCATTGAATTTTTGAAACCATTTATTTAGTAGCCGGCGCCGCGGCCGGGCGGGCGGCGCGGCAAGTTCCGGACGGTTGTCTATCTAATTGTTTGACAAACATAGCATCCTTTTGCCTCCAAGAGAGGTTATAAGAGTAAGGAGGCGAATCAATTGTCATAAATACCTTATAGTTCTAGTGTTGAGGGATATCCTTTGTTAGTTCAAGACATATGTGAGGATGATGTATTTAGAGTCCTCTCGCGGCATTTACGCTATGGATGCTCCTCGCATAATTTGAAACCCATAAAGCCCTTTGGTGTAACATTCATTCTGGGATGTGTCGTCCTTTGTTGCGACACCAGTATCGGTAGTTTCACGTTCGACTTTAGAAGATTCTATTGTTCATATTCAGATGATTTGATTAATTGTTTGAAAACCCATAGATTCATCCTTCCCAAAGCAGTTATTCAAAGGTAGGAGCGCGGCCAGTCATGAATACTTATAGTTTTAGTATTAGGGAAGTATATTTTAGCTTGTCCGAACTATGTGAGGAATATATAAACTCGTGTGCCATTTATATATATTATATATATATATTATTATTATATATATGTATATAATTATATAAGTATATAATATGAGATATATTAATATATAATATATAATAGTATATATTTTATATAATACAAATATATATATATTTTATATATATATATTATTATATAGTATATTAATATATTATAATATATTATATAGTAGTATATATAGATATATATATAATAATATATCTATATATATATATAAATATATATATAATATAAATAAATATAATATATATTTTTATAATATATATAATATATATATATATATTATATATATAATATATATATAATATATATATATATATATATATATATATATATAATATATATATATATATAATATTATATATATAAATTATATATATATATATATTATATATTAATATATATATATATTATAATATATTATATAAATATATATATAATATTATATATATATATATAAATAATATATAATATATATATTATATATTTTTAATATATTATATATATATATATATATTATAGTTATATATATATATATATATATTATATAATAATATATATAATATATATATATATATATATATATATATATCGTATATATAAATATATATAATATATATATATATT
>JABUQX010103304.1:0-42393 GCA_015478945.1 Trachelipus rathkii
TATTGTACTTCGTTCAGTTCAGATGGGTGTTTTAACCGTTTTCGCATTTATCGTGAAACCTTTCGCGTTTTCGTGCGCCCTTCAATATATATATATATATATATATATATATATTATAAAACCGCCAGTATTGAAATTTAGGACTACACAAGTAAAGACGGATTTTATCAGTTTTAAAATAATTTCATTTAATGAGATTTTATTAATTTTAAAACATTTTCGTCCAAAATTTCTTGATATAAAATATGAAAATATATTGTTTCGTTAAAACTAAATAAGAAAGGGTTAAAAGGTGACTTTGCTGATCAATATTTCAGATACCGTGAGAAATTATAAATATAAGGTGTTTGGTTCCCACGTGTTCTTTTTTTTGATGGCCTTATGGTGACTTTGGTCTTCTGGATACTTGGATGTAGAGACTCTTCATTCGCCGGTGAACATTTTGAATAAAAGAGCACTGAAAGCTTGTATGAAGAATGGTCGCCGAGACTATCATGAGCGGCTAACGTGCGAAGTCAGCAAATAAGGAGATAGATCATTCAACGGGATTAGAAATCTTCGATCAGAAGGAATACTTGAAGACGGTCTGAAAACAATCAGAAAAGAATATCTGCGTATGAAGACTGAAGCGCTTCATCTGTTGGATAAATAGTTTTTTTTGAGCGGTTAGTAACCGTCAATAAACGAGTAGATTGCTGAAACTTAGGATCTCAACTTAAAGATTATTTCGTGAGGTTTATCTATCATTGAATAGTAAGAAGACTTTGCTCCCAGTAACAGAACATATATGCATTTATATGATCATAAAAGAATCGTAAGAAGACATATTTGATATTTATAAACTACGGTGATCAAGATCTAGATTTGTGGAAGGTAAATATACCCTAGACGAGCAGACTTCATTTATTTATTTACACATTAAACGAATTCCGGGAATTGTCACGCTCGTTTATTTATTTGTGATCCTATCTTGTTGATATATATATATATATATATATATATATATATATATATATATATATATATATATATATATATATATATATATATATATATATATATACTTTTTTATATATATATATATATATATATATATATATAGGGGGCATGCTAGGTGTGAAAAGAATTAATAAAGTGAGGAATGAACGTAGAGAGTGGTGTGGTGTGAAGAAAGGGGTAAATGAGAGAATAAATGAAAGTATGTTGAGATGGTTTGGTCATATGGAAAGGATGAATGATAGTCGGTTGGTTAAGCGGATGTATAGTGGCGAATGTGTTGGGAACCGACCGGCTGGGAGACCGAAGAAAAAGTGGATTGAGTCAGTAAACGAATGTTTGAAGGAGAGAAATCTGAGTTTGGTAGGGGCGAGAAGAAAGGTGTATAACAGGAGTGAATGGCGGGGGATTGTGAGGGGGTATGGTTGTGGCCCACCTGGGCCAAGGGATGAACCCTTACACTGACGATCTACCATAGTGAGGGTCCATCGCTGTCCCATGAAGCTTTAGGGTGGATTTTCTGACTGCGATGAGTTCTCACTAATTAATGGTACTGAGGGGGCGGTAAGGCTGGGCTTTCTTTTCGACGTGTGTCATGTGCTCCTACTGCTTTTCTTTTCCGATGCTCGTTACGCACCTTACTCCCATTCTTGGGAAAATAGAAGGCAGATAAAGAAGAAGAAGAATATATATATATATATATATATATATATATATATATATATATATATATATATATATATATATATATATATATATATATATATATATATATATATATATATATATATATATATATATATATATATATATATATATATATATATATATATATATATATATAACTATATATATATATATATATATATATATATATATATATATATATTATAGGCAGGAAATGGTGTTGGAATGATGTGGACATTCCGAGAAGTTTTAGATCGCCTTCTGGGAGTTATTTGCGGTGGTGTTCGACAAGCCCTTCGTGGAGAGAGGGTGGTTCCTCTCCCATCTCTTGTTCAGAATACCTGTTTGCTCTTATCGGCTGCTGTTGCCGAGTTGGCAGCAGAGACAACAACAGCCGAGGTGTGTAGTAGTAGGCCTGGAGGCCCCAAGAGTCGAGTTTTGGTAAATGATAGATCGCAGGTGCTTATTTTTTTTATTTTTCCTTTCGTTTTCTTTATTTTCCTTTTTAAGTTATTTTTAGTTTTTTTTATTTTTTTTTTTATTTGATTTTTTTTTTTTTGTTTTTTTTGTAGTTATTTATTCCGTTGTTACATGCGGATCCTTAAATCTTTATTATTTTTTGGCAAAGCATTTTTTTTTTATGAACTACCTACCAGTGGTCGTGTTTTACACGCGACACCATGTCGCTTTACCAGAATGTCACAAAGTAGGACTTGGAGCACCGGGAACGGGTCACCGGACGCCATTTGTTTCTCTGTTGATCGACACGGCATTATGGTCGCCGGAGTTTGCGTTTATGGTGGAGTTGGAACTTACGATTATGAAGTCGAATTGATGGACGAGAAAGGCTTGAACAACTCTGGAGGAGGTGACGGGGCTCACGCCCTTGAACGATGGACTGTGATTGAAGTGATACGTGGAACTTTTGGCCCAGATGATTCCGTTATGGACATCGTGGAAATAAAGTTTGAGAGGCCAATTCCTATTAAGGTTATTATTATTATTATTATTATTATTATTATTATTATTATTATTATTATTATTATTATTATTATTATTATTATTATTTTCATTATTATTATTATTTAACCTTTGATTCAGGAAGGAACCAAATATGCTATTAGATTGACTAACAGAGGTGGCCGCACAAGCAATGGCGATGGAGGTCAAGTTAGTGTCAAGGGACCTGATGGCACTAATTTTGTATTTAGTGCCTGTAGCTTATCCGTTAATGGAACAAATCAAATAAGGGGCCAAATTCCACAGATTTTGTATTTCAGGTATTTTTAATCAAGTTTGTCCTCAGCTATTAGATTGTCTTCTTCAGGTTGTGGTTAGATATTCATTATTATCTATTAATGTTTTCTCTTAGCTCGCCACAAGATCCTGAGCACCAGCAGAATACAAAAGAGATTGCAGAACATCAAGCAAGAAAATCTGCTTTGACCATGGTGGGAAGTATTCTACGGGCCGCTACTGAGTTAATGATTATGGGTCTTGGTATCGGTGATGAGATGGCTGTAGAAGTGTTGAGCTCCGCACCAATTATAACAATACTATTGCCTCTGTTGTTGGCTCATATCAAACCTGTTGCTATTTCAGATCCAAGGGTTCGTTTTGATTTTTACGAAATATGATAAATTTAGTACTAAACTTAAGAATAATATACTACTTTTAGGTACCCAAGTGGAGAAGAAACTTTTTAAAATAGGTTTCTTGCTTAAAGTTTCTTTCGTAAATGGTCTCTTTTTCATTTCTTATACTGTTGCATAGTATTTATCAGGGCATATCGACCTATGGTTTCCCAAATCTGGTGCAATTTAATAGACTTCCTATCCTTTGCCCATCGTAGGAATCATAAAAAATAATGAAGATAGTTCGTTTATATAGTTAGTAATTAGAAGAAAATATGTTTATAGTTTTTCAAAATATTCCATAATAATAAAAGTTTTTTTTCATTGTGACAGAGTGCAGTAGCAGTAATTGGTTTGATTCAAGAAACTTTGCCACATGTTGCAGCTCTTAATAATTTGAGTCTTGCAACACAGAGATCGGCTATTACTGAAACGTTGGAAGACTGCCATTCAACTACTAGTCATCACTACGCTTGGGTAGAAAGTGACCACCCTTATAAGCCAGCAACAGTTTCTAATCAAAGGTAGGTTAGAGTTAAAAAGGAGAGAAGAGTGTGGGGGTGTTGCAAGGAACAGAAAAGCATTTAAAAGAAATAAATAGTAGCATAAGGTAATGAGAGAAGTGGAGGAGGAATTGTAAGGGATAGAGAGTATTTATTAATGAAAAGAAATGATATTAAATGGATGAAGGGTGGTAGTTTGTAGTTGTTAATTTTAGAATTTGATGTTTGATTTTAAAAAAAAAAACGGGGTTCGGGTTGGTAATTGAAAATCTTATGAAAGTTATTTTTTATTAATCAAGATTTCAACAAATATAAGATATAGGAAAGGGAGAAAATGAGCCTTTTATTTCTTTACTATGAATAAAATATTATTAATTTCTTAAAATTAATAATGTATTTTATATTAGTTTCATTCTTATTTATAGATATTGTCATCTTTATGATAGTTTTAAGTTTTTATCATGTTTATAGTATTTCCGGAAGACATTTTTTTTTCTTTTATTACAGAGTAACATTTTCTTCATCGGTTCAGTGGATGACTCTTGAATTTGATCCACAGTGTGGCACAGCACAGCCTGAAGATTGTCTTCAGGTAATATCTTGTTATAATAATAATAATAATAATAATAATAATAATAATAATAATAATAATAATAATAATAATAATAATAATAATAATAATAATAATAATAATATTATTAATAATAATTTTTCTTAGGTATACATTCCATCAGCCTCGCCTCAGTCAAAGGAAGACGCTCAAAGTACAGAATCGAGTGCTAACAAAGATCTGTCAACGGCCGTTACACAAGAACCAAATATCCCCCAACACTGGCCTGTTATGGGCAGACTTTCGGGGAATAAAAATTGGCCACAGCAAACTATTATTTTACCAGGTATGTAATTAGGTTTTATTATGTAATGTCAGTAAATATTGTGAACTATATTGCACTTTAATGGAGCGTTTCCTCTGATGTTATGTATTTTATTATTGATGTATATTATATTAAGGTATTGGCTTATACTGACTTCTTTAATATGCTATTTATGAATTAGTAGTAATATATTTCTCAATTTCTTCGGTATTATGAAAAGGAACCATATCATTACTGATCAAATTGAGGTTTTAAAAAAAGGTTGATGCTGACATGCTGTTAATTAAAGAAAAGGTTGATGCTGATATGCTGTTAAATATAAAGTTTAATTTTTTCAGGCAATGAATTAATCTTTTCATTGGAGACAGCATCAGATTATGTTAAAGACGAGAAAGCTAATTCTTACGGGTTTAGAGTTTTAATTATTGGTTACGAATGGCCTCCAAGCCCGTCTGACGCCCTTCGCCATCTTGAAAAAGAACTCGCCTTTCTGGGCGGACTTTGTGCTTCATCGCTTATTAAGAAATCTCTCGTCTTGCCTCCAATACCGGGTAAGTTTCTAATAGCATAGTTTCTTATCCATTCTTTTGTGTTGTATGATTTATTGTCCATAGAACCTTCTAAAAGATTGTCTCATATCTTATCTTAATCTTCCCACTTTAGTAGTAACTCTATTGTCTTGTATCTCCAAGAAGCGAATATTCTTTACAACATATGATTTTCTTATGTAATACTAGGATTATTTATAATGTAACTATATAATTTTATTTCATTTATTTTTTATTTATTTTTTGACTGAATATTCATTTCTCCATTCAAATTTCCCTTGACATTCAAATATGTACATGCCAGGACCCACCCATGATGTTGATTTTTTTCAACTCAGTGTGGCCGCTTCTTTGTGAGCCGTGGTGGGTCCTGTAAATTGACTCAAAAAAATAATGTATATAATGTTTATCATCTTGTTAAACGTTTCTATATAATATGACAGGTGAAGATTCTGAAGAGGACATGACTGCAGTTGAAGAAATTTCGATGCAAGTTTACAATGCCCATCCGACACTCTTGAGCAAAGGATTTGCTCTTTCACATCCTCCAACTATTCATCAGACCTTGGATGGTATTATTCCTTTCAGGTAATGTTTAACTTTTTTAATGTAAGAATTGACTTTATATATTTGTTGCAGGCTAAAAAGAAGCATTACAAATATTTGTCACAGGTTAAAAAGAAGCAAGGTTAAAACTATTATATTTATTGGTTTGATTATCTTACGAATTAGGTTACATTACTATTTTTACAGTATTCAGGAGTAATGGGACGATGCCAAAACAATTTCCCATTTCGATTAAGAAGCATTGTGTCAAAATTTTCGATGCTGCCGATGCTTTCGATTCTCGATATCTATTACTTTTCATCATTCTATGCCAAAAATTTCCTAATCCGACCGATTCTTACAAAAATTCCCTTTTCTGATACTGATTCTGATTCATCATCCCATCACTAGTATTAAAAAAAAAAAAATTTAATCTCTTTAGTACTCTGCGTTACTCTTTCTTTTAAGAATTTTGTATATCACCTAGGAACTCTTCACAGATGCTAGTTGTCTTCTTGGAGTGGCAATCTTTTCTTCTTCTTTTCTCTGTTGTGATATCATGGGTACTTATTCTTCTTGTTTTGGGAAAATGTGCGGAGTGCCTACTTTACTTTTGAAAAATCCGTAATCAAGGCATTAAACTTGTGCCATGCTTGGTTACATATCTTTTGTTATTTACTAACATTGAAAATTGTGGAAACTTACTTTATTATGTATTTTAAACTTGATAAAGTCATTAGTTTGGTGACTTGTAGAGGAATTTAAATTTTTTATCTTTTAACATTTATTACATCTATGTTAAAAGCCTTCAAGGCTTCAAAATGCTCATTTCCTTTGACCTTTAAGCTGCTCTCTTTGTATTTGCTCTAGTTTTATAATTTGTTTTAAATAGAGTTAAGAAATTTTTGTTAATTGAATGGACATGAAGCCCTCTCCGTACTTCTTGTCACTGGCTCGCTTCGGGGAACCATTAGAGAATCTCTTGTACTACACGAAATAGATTCTGTTTGCTCAGTAAACTCTTGTACTTGGTTTTGTTGATAAGTCTTGACTTCTGGAAAGGCTAAACCCCAGGGAACCAATGCAAATGGTGAAGAAGGAATAGTTTCATTACAGGGTTGTCCTAAAGTGTCTGTATAATTTCTACTAAGAGTTGAAAAACTTTGGGAAGTGCATTCTCCAAGCATATTTGCTTCTTCCTTTACCTGCTGAACCCGCAGTGAGCAAACAACACATACAGTAACTGCTATTATAAAGAGAAATCCTGCCACACTTACAGCACTTACAGTCACTACAGGAAATGGGGAACATTCTTGTGATAGAAAGTCTTCAACAAGCATAAAACTCTCTGAACCATTTTCATTGCAGTACCAAGTTCTGAAAACGATTTTCAGTGAAGGAGATTTGTGCAGTGTCGTTCCTGTGAAAGACTCAAATTTCTTTTCAATATCGCAGGAGCATTTGGTGTAAAATGTGATGTTAAGAAGCGTCGCTGCTTGCCGAAAAGGGTGTATTTAATGTTGATCTTCGGCCTAAGTCTCATTATACAAGAAGGGACTTCGCCAATCTAAACTAACAAAATTCATTCCTCCTATTCATCTTCTGATGTTACATATGTTATTGTTACATACATCTATAATCATACTCCACTTTTATCACCTCTAATCTCTCGCTGGCTTCACTATACACTTTTACTCGCGTTGAAGCTGTATACTTCACTCTGGGGGCTTTTCCTCCTTTTCTGGAAATAGTGTCCTGGCAATCATCGCCTGTCTGGGTTGTAAGACTCTAGCTTTCCGTCTTACTATCTTTTCTCATATCGAATTGCTTTGTATGGAAGTGAACTCAGGGTTTCTGGGTAGTCTACCAAGTTGAGCGGTGACTCTCTAAAAACTAAGGAAACTGTCGACCACGGCTCTTACGTTCGATATGACGCACGCAATTAATAGCGTGAGCGTGTGACATTCCCAGCGGACGACTTGGCGAGAATGACCACAGTATACTAACAAAAGAATCAATAGGAATGTCTATAACATACTTCTGGTCGGTTTTCAATCTTTCTTAGGAAGTCTGTTATAACTTTATCGCAAGTGCGCTACTCTTCTTCACACTCTTTCTTTTCCTATGAAGTCCTTTAGATTTCCTCATCCCCTCTTTGAGTAGAGATTGTTGCTAGGTTCACATCTCTCCCCCCTTATGAATATAATCGGATTCTGCCTCCTCCTCTTCTCCTCATATACTAGGTTCATTGTGTTCCTGTATGGAATTATTACTCCAACACCCTCTGTCTCACCCTCGATGTCTCCTTATGCACCAAAAAATCTAGTAGTGCGAGCCCATTCATTTAGCCTCTTATATATCTCTTTTTATAATGATACCATTTCATCGTATTATGAGATAACTTTTCTATCAATTCATTTAAGTCATACTCAGAAAAATACCTTAATGGATTTCTTCTTAATCTTCTCACTCTTTTCTTATCATTCATGTTCTGAATGAACTTCCCATAACGAAACGTAATTGCTCTTATTGACTTTGATTGAAGTCATTAGCCTTTATGATCTAAATTGTGTGAGCTGTCGGCTCTGTGAATTTATAATAGCCGTTCATTTCAACTCTAAACAATAAAATCAGTAGATTATCTCTTTACTTCTAATTTACAAAGTCAACAAGAGCTGAAATGTTTTCCCTTTTCATTCACGGCTGTTAGATTAATCTATTAACTACTGGGTTAGAAATTGTCATTTTAGATGTAAATTGGAAAAACAATTTTTTTAATCAGTAAAATATTTCCTAGCTTCGCTGTTTTGGTCTGAGGATATAGCAGACTTGGCAAAAGTGATCTTTGATCTTCAGTTAGTAGGGCTATAAGCTACCTAGTTTTCATTCAAAGAGGTGACGAAGTCTGGGTACAAGATACTTTCCATAGTTCTGGGTTTAATTCAGATGTTTGCCAAATAATTTCAGATCTCTGGATAAATCGTGAAAAACGTGTTAAATACAAATTAGTCGATAATACAAGTGCTAATGTTATGTGGGGCATTATAAGGGTAATCACTTGCAGTCCCTGATAAAGATATGGTTGGTTTAGGCTGGATATTTGAGTTATTTGTAGAGTCATATTATATTTGTTACTAAGTGATGGCATGTCCTGTATATATAGGAGGTGTGGAGGATCGTCCCGTGGGTAAAACCCTCTTTGAAAGTGTTTGTCCTGACTGGGCACTTTTGATTGTTTAGTTCTATATCAATTCATCTGTAAGGACGTATATTGTTGTTGAGTAGACTCCACGAGTAGTTAGATGTACATGCAAAACTCTATGAACTCTCCATGGACTGAAACGGCCACGAATCAGTAACGAACTCATTAAGGATCGGTAATACCACACTGAAGACCGCAGGGGGGTTTGCGATCTAATCGCTGAGTTCTGGATCGCTGTGGTACACGTCAGGAGTTTATGGAGACATGTATTATAGAGTATTATCTAGCACCTTCGAGTACTATCTCATGTGAGGTTTGTGTGTTCATGCTCCCAATTTCTGCGAGTTTCTATTTCTCGTATAAGGGCAGTGTGCAGATAGTAGTTGAATGTAGGTTAATATGTATTGTCCAGTGCAACTCGATTTTGACATGTATGGTGGTTTTGACCGTGGGGAGGGTCTCCTTATTATATCTGGGATGCTTGGCTAAGAAAATGCGGTGATCGGGTTTCTGACTAGGCCTATTGTTTTCAAGGAGTTAGGATGGGGAGTCACTGTGGGAGCGTAGTCTCTTCTTGGTTAAGGGCAGTTTCAATACTCGCCATCCCCCATTTGCCGAAATATACGAATATGGTACTCCAGTTATAGTCTCATTCACTCGATATTCTCTTCATACTTCTCTCTGTCAGCAGCACTCTTATCTCCAGTCTTCACGAAATTTGTGAGTTCTCCGCCGATTTTTGTTTTTTATGTTATCAAAAATATATGCATAAATATGGTTGGTAATGACATAATCTAATCATAAATGTATAAGGGTTAAAGCAGTGTCAATCTCAGATGTATGATAATTATAACTGTTGCCTGGCTAGGACCCTTCGATCTATATTATATATATATATTTTAATATCGATTTTTAATTTAATGCGAAAAATAAGTTTGTATAGGTGTTTTCCCACAATAGTATAACTATTTGCAAATGGGTGAGAAACTCACGCAAAAATGTGACACGCAGATCTCATATTCTACTACTTCTACTACTCAAACTAATATTTTTACTACTATACGATTTTATGTAACCTTATTAGGTGTGCTAACAGAAAATCTACAATTAAATTTTTTGAAGAGTACATAACTTATATGACTATATATATAATTGAAGTTAGAGATATAATTAGCTTTAATGTAAGCCGTAGAACAGTATCTAAGTATATGTTATCCTTTTATAAAATATATCTTAATTCGTAATCAAGATTTGAGGATATAGCTTTCTTCATGGCATTTACCTGGTCAAGTGGGGTTATAATAATTAGTGGTAGTAGTAGTATATGGGACATTGGTACGAGTATATATATATAATATTATATATAGGATATTATAATAATAGTATATATATATATGAATAAATTAAGATCAAAAATGGATGTTTCAATAGCATAATACACTTAACTACAATTGTCATGTCATTCCAATATGATATAATTATATTATATTATAGTATTCTCTGCTCATTCTGCTAGATCAATCAGCACAGAGAGTTGAAATGTCATGCATTATTTATAATATCAGTTAAATCACGACATGCAAGTAGGATATATATAAGTATAGTATAGTATAGTATGGTGAGATAGTATTAATATAATATATAGTAATAATAGTAGTTTATATATATTAATATGGTATAATATAGTTATATATTATGTATATTTAATATATAGTATAGATTTAGATATATATTTTATAATACTATATATTATATATTGTAATATGTTTGAGTATTGAAACTAGTTTCTAAGATGTAGTTAGTAAGAAAATGATATTTAGATATATTGAGTTCTATGATGGAAGTTTTATTTGTGTGATTATTTTTAGATTTTAACGTTGTCTTATTCAGTGTTTCTCGGTTAGTCTGTTGGTTTGCATTTTTTCGATTTTCTCTCTGCTTCATCTCCGTACTCTAATTTTTATCTGTATAATTCTCACAACAAAATTTTTTATCTGGTCTTGTGTTTTTCAATTTTTTGTATTTTTCCTTTTTTTTTTTTGATCTTGTTTTTTTTTTTTTAATGACATTTTTTTCTTTTCATTTATTCTATATCTCTTTCTTTTTTTTTCTTTTTTCATTTTATTTTTTCTTCTTCTATATACTCAATTTTTATATGTATTATATTATACATTTACTTGTGTATATTTACATATTTTTTAGACAATTTTGCCTATTATATTTAGCTTTTTTTTCAATGCTGTGATTTTCATAGTTCACTTTAAAACTTATACTTTATATTTTTTATTAGCATTATTGGAACATTTTTTGTATTATATAAAATTGCATATATTATTGTTATTTGACTGTTGAGTATATTTTTTCATATTTTATTTTATTATTTTAATTGGTTGAATATATTTTTTCCACCAACTTATTTTTATTTATTATATTTTTGTTAATAAATGCACGGCCCTGATCATCCTTTCACTCTCACCAAGAAATATAGTATGAAATAATAATAACTACTTTTGAAAATAATTCATACACGAGAGAAATCAAAAATTGTTCTTTTTGTAATGTTTACATAAGAAATTTTTTTGTTTTTTGTAAAACAATTCATAGTTTGTATAATGCGAAAGAATTCGATTCATTCACGTTATACAAAATGTATTCAAATATGAATTACATATCTAATAATAACTAAAAAAATAATAATATGAATAAAAAATCGAATTATTTTTATTAGCTTGATTAACGGAGTATCGACTAAATATTATTGTAATGGTCTCAATAATTACTTGACTAGTTATATAAATTATAGCTTATATAATATATATTTTATATAATATATAATCTATTATATATATAGACTATATAATATTTTCTTATAATTATAATAGTATATATAATAAGCTATAAGATAAGATAATTATTGGGTATAAAATGTCATATACATCGAAATATATAATTTTTCAAGGAGAGACAAACACAACTTTGGTTTAATGTATCAACTGCTCTTAGGTCTCGCACTTATGGGAGTCAGATTGAAATAGTGTCTTTGATGAGATGTATGGCCATTGAGAAGGCTAGAATACGCTTGTAGTGAATATTTTAGTTCACACAAAGATTAGATTTTTGCTAATACGTTCTGTTAAAGTTAAACATCAGTATTAGTTAGTGTATTCTGTGATTTCTTAATTAACTACTAATGGCTTAGTATTTGTCGTTTGAACAATTCTCTATATACTTTATATTTTCTAGCCAAATATAGTGTGATCTTATTATACTTAACACGTAATTCACATAGCACTATATATAACAAGATAAATAAAAATAATTTACGTATAAGGTATTTATAATATTGATATATAAATACATATGAAAAAGTGTAAGGCTAATTAATGAAAGTATAAATAATTACTATGAAACAATAATTTTGATTGAGAAAAGTCATGTTTGTCATGATTAACATCATAAACTCTATAAGAATATTAACATTAAAAACATATTTCCTGATCTGGTTATTCATCTTAATATAATCTTTTACTATGATGCTATATCATCTATAAATATTTTACATGATGCTTAATTATCCATTTAAATATTTATTATACATGATGGCTTATTATCCATCTAAATCTATTAGAATCATGATTTAATTTATCTGTTCTAGGTACTTTTGAAAATTTAGATGAGGTGGCTTTCCATAGATAAATTATTCATAATTATTTAAGTACCATTTTAAATCAGATTACGAATGCATATATGATTAACTCGATATTTATTGCATCGCTCGTGTAGTGTGAGTCTGTGATCCTTTAATTTAAAATATATAATAGTTTTTAATATGTATCTGATAATAGATATATATATATATAAGCATACGGAATGTGAATTGTGAATATATATGATTTTTCTATGATAATTATATTATATATCTAATATATAATTTATAATTATATGAATATATATATATATTATATATAAATATATATATATTATAAATATATATATGAATACTTGTGATAACGTTGAGATGGGGTTAATTCTTGCACAAAACCCATATTTTTAATACAATTTTCTGAGTCAGGTAAACTGATCTAAAGCACAATCAGAGAAATTTTTGATATATTAATATATATTAATATATTATATATATAATATATATATAATATATATAATTATATTATATACTATATAATTAATAATATATTAATATATAATATATATATATATATATATTATAATATATTTAATATTATGATTATAATTGCAGTTAGACGAGGTGAAAAGAACCAATTTCTCGGCACTCAAGCGTTCACTTTTACTCTACATAGTTTATACATCAACACACTTGAAACGCCCTTGTTAGATTGAAATGATCATCCTCCAATGCACGCAATACGAACAACCACAGGAATTTAGCTTGCGTGTTTTATAGAATAAAGATTATAGAGGCTGGAAGCTTTGTTTCTACGACCTTTGATCGAATATTGTGATTTGACATAGTATATCTGTTATAAAGATTATATTTTTTTGTGAATCTGAATATCAAAATAGAACAAATATCATTTCTCGATAACTAAAAGTACTATATCGTGAACGATATTATATATATATTTAAAATTTCCTTTTCAAAATTACTATTTATTATATATAATAAATATAAATATAAATAGTAACACTTTTATTAAGCTTATGACATTTATATTTGCAGTTCATATATTCATATGTAAATACGAATTATCTGTACTATTCTGATTACTATATTATTATTATTTATATATATAATTATATATATATCATTATTATTATATATAGTTACATTAAGTTATTATTAATTTAAATTTAATATATTATTTAATTCAAGTGTATTTTAAATATTCTAATATATATATTAATTATTAATATATATATATTAATTAGTTTATATATACGTATTATAGTTATTAAAATAATATATTATTAATTATTTTTATTATTTATCTTAATAATTATACTAAGTAATTATATTTACATTCAAAAATAAATTTCATGCCAATGATATCTTTATACGCATAGCTATATTGGTACAATATATATATATATAATATATATATATAATATAATAAATAATAAATATTATAATTATAATTAACATTATAATAGGTGATAAAATCATTAAATATTTAAAGATAGGCTTTTGTGCGTATAGACATATATGCTCACTTTTCTAAGTTAGTAGATATATAACTAATTATATTATTCGAAACGTATTTATATATTATATATATTATTAAAAAGAAGTTTATTATTAATAAATATATAAGAGGTATATATATATATTTAATATATATTCCTGATTTTAGAGAGTGTATAATTTTTTTTTTATGTCAGAATTGTGTGATACTATACTCTCGAATAACTAGCGTATGAATCCAAAATATCGTTAATGGCATAATAAATAGTGAAATGAGATTGTGTTCTCCTAAAACGACTGTTCAGAGTTAATTTAAATCCATTATTATTATTAATTAAATTAAATTCATTATTAATTATTGATTATATATTATTTTACTTATTATATATATATAAATATTATTATTCAACTATTATTTAGTAAATATATTCATTTAATATAAAAATATTTACCTTTTATTAACACGAATTATTTATTTCTTAATTGAGTTTTATTATTATTTATCTATTTTATTTAATTATTTATTAATTATTACTTCAGAGTGTGTGGTATTTGACTAGTTTGGATCTTTTTTATATCATAGAATATACCAATTATACTACTTACTAACATTGATCGGAATTTTTTGTTTGTAGAACCATTGACATACGGTAAATAAGTGAATAGAGTAGATTGCTGCAATCATCGCCCAAATTGAAATTGATCACAATACATCATTCATAAAATAAAATATTTATTATATATTACTTGTGTTATAAAAAATAATATTAATTTATAATTTATATTATTTACAATTTCAGGTCACTCTTTTCCAGAGCATCAATATTAATGAATTTTTTATTTTAGCAAATTTAGTTTCAAAATTAAAAAGGTAATTTACGACGTTTAGCGCTTCATTGATCGTATCATTTATCTTATCTTAATTTCATGTTAATATCTACTGAATTAGTAATAATTAAATCAAAATCAAAATTTAGAACAATGAAGTATCAAATAATAACATTCTATGATGTTTGTTTTAACATATTTATACTCTTTTTTATATATATTTTATTTTGGATTTATTCTTTATTTTCACATAACGCCTTTATTTATTATTTTCTACATTTAATATTTTAAACGATATTATTACCATTTTGCTCTATTTTATGAAAAATTATTGCATAATTTAAAATCCCGTTTCATTAGATATTAGAACACAAGTTACTCTCGGTACCTTTCGAGAAAATAGTTGTATCTATTTAAATCTCTTTTAAAAAGGGTATGTACTCCTCTGATTATTATTTTAACCTAATGAATAGTTTTTATTGAAAGGATGAACAGAAAAATAACCGCAATTTTTTACTAAATAAATTTTTAATACTTTTGGGAAATATTGCTTAATAAAACCGACAACTAAGTTATTTTTTTTATTTATATGTCAATTTATATTTTATTTTCTTGTTAAAGTGTTCAAAATAGTTTATATAGAGTAAATATAATGCTCGCTTGTTCGTAATCTAGCAATTGAGTTACCCAGGAATAATTAGCATTTAATTAGTAATAAAAATAAATTGGTAGATGAAGTTCAAATAAGTTACAAATTAAAGACATTCAGACTACATTCCGTACTGAAGTTTAAGTTTAGCTAATTAAATTTGTTAACTTCGTCCCCAATTCTATTACTTTATCACATGATTTGAGGATTGTCTCTGCTGTGTTCAAACAACATTGGACCACCCTCAATAGGTTGTTTTTAAAAAGGACAAAGAAATAAATGATTATTATAACGGTCTCTTACATGTATATACCGAAGTACTAATAAATGGCTGTTTTTGGATGCATATTTTGCACAAAAAAAATATATATATATAAATAAATAAAGTTTAATAAGCATTTCAAGAAAATTGTCGCATCTCCTTTTAGAAATAAATATTTATGTTTTAATTAAATAAGTATTCATGACTCGCATTGGTAGCTATTTTATTTATTCTTTATTTTGTTGCGGATCAAAACATGAAATGATTGACCAAATAGCTACATCAATGATATATATATTTTTTTCAATTTAAGTAACTTTCATTTATTGAAACTTTCTATTGAATTTTATGAACTACGAATTATTTAATATTCAGTTGATACTTTTCTAGTATCATATTACTAATATTTCCACTAATATTTTTATTTATTTTCATCTATGTTTTAGAAATTTTATCATATGTAGCTATTTATTCTACATTTTTAATGATAGGAGAAATTATGTTGTTTTTTTTTTTTTTTTTTACCTAAGGTTACATACTTCAATTGGTTCCCCCCTTTTATTGTAATGACGAAGTAGGCGGTGATTCAACTTAAATTTCGTAATGATCTATAAAAAAAAAATTGAATTTTGCATATATTTAATCTTTAAACAAGTTGAACATCTTTCATCAAAATCCATATAAGCTTGCTTACTATTAAACAAAGATAAATTACCCTTAGGATGAGCTAACTATATACAAAAGTAACAAGAAATATTGAATTCATATGTTTACATCTAATATTTCTTTAATTCTTTTACCATTGTCACTTCACTTTTTTAGGGAACATATTTGAATTGATCTCACCTGGTATTTTATTAAAAGAAAAACAAAAAGCTCCAATTTGAGAGTTTCAGTTTTCTGTCAATAATTATAATCTAACAAGCAAACGTGTCATTTATGATGTTGGAAATCACCTTTAGGTGAAAGAAATCATGCAATTCCTTTACAGATTTCTTTTATTTATCTTTTCATTCATTTTTCAAGTCATTTTTGTTAATAGAGTATTAATTTATACTTTTCATAATTATTTTAAGGTAATTTATTTAAGTATTCAATGTCTTTCAATTTTATATTAACTATTATTATTATTATTTTTATTATTATATTATTATTATTCTTTATCCAATATTAATTATTACTTGTTATTATCTCTTATTATTATTATTATTATTAATATATTGATTATTAATTATTTTATTATTATTATTATAGATTTTGTTTATTATTCTTATTATTAATCTATATTGTTTGATACCTTAAGTAACACAGATCAAGTTTCCTTTCCTTTCTTATTAGTAACAATTTGTTGTTTTTTCTTTCGAGTAGCGTAGGTTCTTCTTTTTTAGCTTTCGTCGGGTTTTTGATAATTTTAAGAGTGCCTGCGAGCTGAGGAAGTGTCGTAATCGGACAGAATGTGCGTTTTGTATATATTTTAGAGCTAACATGGAGTAGTGCGGAGGAATATTATACGAAGAACAGGCTGATTTTGAAGGAGCGTCTCAAAGCATTTTTTATCCTACTCAAACGACTTTTTCTGAAGTTGCGCATAGTGAATAGCTGGTATTCTTTTGCTTTCATGTTTTTCCTTGATGACGTCAGTGAATGTTTGTTGCTGTTGGAAGCACTAGACATATTTAGTTGTGTTTAGCTAGTCTTATTAATTGTGCATTCTTTTTATATAGGACTTTTTGATGAGAGCAATTAAAGAGAGTCGGACGGATTGGAGATATGAGTCCTATTGTTTCATTTTTACACTTTTATTCTTGAAAATTCTAAGAAACTATATTTATTGCTTTGATAAGTTGTAATATCCTTCACAAAGCTTGGTAATTGTATTGGACACTTAATTTTTAATTTAGTTTGGCGCGATGGTGTTTTCGTCGCTGTGTTGGGAGGCGTGGCCTTCTTTAAGCGGGCAGGTTGACTCCTTTTGTCGTTGGGGAATTGTGTTAATTGTGGAGAGGGTATTTTGCCCTTCCCCCTTTTTCTTTTCACAGCGATCTTAGGGCGATTTGCTTGCCTTTTCTCAGTGAAAGTGTTCGTTGATGCCATTTTCACACTCGAAAAGATGTTTCAAATTTGGCTCACATTTTAAGCCTAAAATGAGAACTGTTTGGGATTTTCAAACGTGTTTATTTTTCTCTTAGAAGTTAACACCGACTTAATTATGTATTATATTGATATTGTATATTGTTTATTTCCTCCCGTTGTTAACTTTTTTTACACAGTTTATTTATAGCCAGATATCACACTGATTAATCTCACTTTTTCACAGATTTTTTTTTTTCAAACCAATTTGATTACACCGGCAATTTTTCACAGTATCTGACTCCAAATTAAGGGGTTTCTAATTAGTCACTTTTGGGGGCACCAGAGATATATATGTACTAAGATCACCTTAGCTATCTAATGATTAATGAGAAATCATTAGTCAAGTTTTGGTTTGAATGAGATATATTTCTAATCAGTGTTTATTAATTATTGGAATGAGATTGACATGTAATACTTTCAATTTGATCAATGAATAGGATGATAAATATGCACCATAAACCAGCTATAAAATTACTTTAAATACTCGTAATTAATAGCAATAATAATATCGGGCACCAACCTATTCTAAGCTAACCTCTCAGTTTGAGATCCTAACGCTAACTCCCGAATCTATTTAGCTTTGGGCCCTTGTTGGAGCCTTCCACCAATCAGATTCAAAAAATTGGCATTTTCTCCCTAAAGGGGGAAAATGTCAGGCATCTCTTTCTACGCAGTTACAAGTTTTCTTATATTTGAAGTTCGGTTCACCAACGGTTTTTATATGTGTATACAGGAGACTGCAAGGTTGCCTCGTACATAGATGTATACACACTATGACATGCGTGCATATGTCTTACAAACTGTCCCTATCTTAACTTCAGCATATATATTATATAATATATATATATATATATATATATAATATATATATAATATATATATATATATATATATAATAATATATATATATATATATATATATAATATATATATATATATATATATATATATATATATATTTATACACAAATAAATTTTGTTTATTTTATAATAATATTTTCTATCTAACTATACTTTGTATAAATTTATAGGAATTTAAATATATATATAGTATATATATATATAATATATATAAAGTAGTATACAAAACGGGGGCCTACCAGCACACTTGCTCCCATTCGGCAATTATGCTGAGTAGACCGCTTCGCTTTCCCACGATATTGTAATACTACTTGTAAAGGTTTTTTTGTGGCAGTGAAGTTGAAAGAATTTTTGTTAATTTATTGTGAATATTTTTTATATATATATCATTGTTACGAAGTCCCACACCCCTTCGTTTTCTTACGTAGGCGTTCCTATAAGTCGGCGTATATCGCATCCGGGTTTCTTCTACTTCTATATAAAATGAATTACCCCTAAATTAATAATGATATAATTACGATTTTCTATTACCAAAAAGAGAGAACGCAGTTTAATTGGGAAAAAACTATTTTTAAAAATAATATAAACCAATAAATATCTTTAACCCATTTTTTAATAAAGTTATTGACATTTTTTTTTATTGATTCCTAATTAATTTTTTCACGAGAATAAAAAACAAAATATTAAATAAAGGATCAAATAAGAAATGAGTTAACCATAAATAACATTTAGAAGGGGCGAGAGTTTTTATAAAAAATCTCTAAATTTATCATTGCTTTCAATAAATTTTATAATCTTTGTTATATTTTTAACTATTGTGGTGAATGGTAAACTGATTCTTAAAAGGGAATATTATATTCATTATAATATTATTAAACGATAATAATTATATAAATGACTTCTACTAATGTTACATTGAAATATTATCTCATTATCCTTTACTCCCTTGCTTTTAAGAAATTTATAAAAACTTCCTCTAACGAAAGAAGCAAATAATGGCAACAAATGCAAATTTTTTTCACCATTTATTAAGATGGAATTTGTTACTTTAAAATTAGTTATATCTAATGTTTTATTTTTTATTTGATCATGAATTTCGTTAACATAATTATATTCTTTATTATGATCACAGACTATAGGTAAATCTTTTAATATTTCAATCAAAGCTTCATATATTTTATCATCTATATTTTTTTCACTTTTAATAATATTTTCAATAATATTTTCATTAACTTTAGCAGACTGATATTTGTTTGTAACCTTTAATAATATATTGTTTAAAATATTTTTTTCTTCATTATTTAATATACATAAACTTTCTTTAAATAACATTTTATCTTTATATATTAAAATATTTTTAGTTATTGAAGTATCTACATCAACGTCCCCTTCTAAAGCTGCCATTATGTAAACTGAAGGAAAAAGGTGTGACCACGCCTCGTATTAAAACTTTAAAATATTCTAGATTATTCTAGAAGCTGAAAGGATACAATAATTAAAGTCAGTAGAAGATTCAAATTTTTTATCCCTTAGGCTGTTATAGCTCAGTGGCAAAGCATTCGACTCAAGACTCAGAGATCTCGGGTTCATCCCAGACAGGATCAAGTTTTTTAAATAATGATATATGAAATTTAATAATAGTTTTAAACTATTGACAAGGAAAGAAAAAAAACAGCAATAAAATTAGACTAAACAGCAAAGAATGACAAGAAAAGAAAGAAAAACCAGTCTACTTAAATTGGACTAAACAGCAAAGAATAACAACAACATAAGATCGTTGAATAATAATAATAATAATAATAATAATAATAATAATAATAATAATAATAATAATAATAATAATAATAATAATAATAATAATAATAATAATAATAATAATAAAATATAAAATAAATTAAAGCAATTAAAATTAAAAGCAACATCAATATTAAAATAATGATGTATCAAAAACAATTTTACTTGCTTAATAAGCGTTAAGGGAGCGGGTACAACCTTAAGACGAACAACACCCAAAAACTAATGAATATAATAATAGATTATTTTATTACTATATAGTAAAAAAATAAAAAATAAGAATTTTACTTTAAATATAAGTTAGATATAAATAATTTACCACAAAGAAAAGCATTTCAATTTTTTTTATTATGCAAGATTAAAATTCTACATAGGAAAAGTGAAAAAAAAATATTAAATTCGTTTAAAAAAAAAACTTTTTTGGAGGCTCACGATTAGTGAAGATTTCCTCCTACTACATAATAACGGTAAATAAATACTCCTTTTTATTGTTTAAATTGTTTAAATACTATTGTTATCTTAATTTTTGAATTAATTAATGAAAGTCTGGCATATTTAGAATGCCAATTACGATCAAAAAAAAAAATTTCTGTTTTTATTATTTATTAGGTATTTTGTTAGGAAAAAAAAAGTTATTTAAAAATAATTTTAAAAAATACAAAAAATAAAGTGGAAAATTTTTAAGGAGAGCAAAAAAGTATTTCAATGAGTTTAGGAAAATATAATATTTTTTATTTACATATATATATAATAATTAAGAGAAATAAAAAAATGTAATGAAAATACAAGAAAAGAAAAAATATTTCAGATTTCATTCAGTGTTTAGAGATGGATAATTATGATAGAACAAACGATGAGAGATAAAAGATTATAATAATAGAATAAAGGAATTTTTTCAAGAAGAATTAAAAATTTAGAAGAAAAAATTAGATCTTTTTTAAAATCAAAAAACTAGAAAGAAAACTGAAATTCACAAAAAATGTAATTGAAAATCACTAAGAAAAAAAAAATCTATAATCAAATGACAAGATCTGGGAATGAGCAAAAATCCAAAAATTTAGAATTATAATAAAAAAATCTATAATAAAATTGCAAGATCTGAGAATGAGCAAAATCCAAATTTGACTTATAATAAAAAAATCTATGAAATTAAAATGACAACTTAGTAATCTTAAAACTAAAATTAAAAAATTTTAAAATTCATATTGAATGGAATACATATGAAAATTAAATACAGATTATTTGCTTAATTTTGAATTATTTTGATGATAAAAAGAAATTAATTTTTCATTTATTGTTAATAAAAGCTTCTAAAATGTTTTAGTTCTAAGAAGAGAAAAGAAGAGACATCAAAGAAATTCGAATGCAATGTAGATTATAAAAGAATACGAAGAAGGAATTCAAGGTAATTTTAAAGCATATTGTTATACTCAAAATATAGAAAATATACTCAAGGGGGGGTTTTTTGTTATAAAAATTAATAAATATTGATAAGATATAATTTAAAGAATAAATTTGATAAAACCAAAAAAATTGGGAAAATTAAAACTGAGTCTCTTAATTTATTGGTATGTTGAAATTTTATAAATATTTACCTGATGGAAGAAAACAAACGATTTAAAATTGATTTAATAGCGGTTCCATGACAAGTATAATTCAGATTATTCTTTTCAAAATTAAAAGATATTATACATGAATTGATCAAGTTGAAGAAAAATTGAAGAGAAAAAATAATTGAGATAAAATATATATACAAGAGAAGGGTCAGGATGGAAAATAAATAAACATATTATAAGATTTGAAATAAAGATAGCAAAATATGAACCATTAAGAGCTTCTTCATAATTTATTGACTCACATCAAATATAAAAATAAACCTAGAAAGATATCAAAGGTACAAAATATAAAATTGATTAGGTCTTAACTATTGTAAAAGCAGATCTGATTGTTTAACAGAAAGAATCCGGTGAGGTAATGAAAAAAGAGATAAAAGAAGTATCTAAAAATTACAATTGGAAAGGAATAGAATTCCCAGTTCAATTAAAACAGATTACTAAATTTGAGAACAAAAACGATATGTAAGTTAATGAACTTGGCAACAAGGTTATAAACAAAAATCTTATAGAAGATGTAATATCTTTTTAATGGCAAACAGAAAACTAAACATGTTAGATTGGCTATATATCAAATGATTAAAAATACGCATTATATACAGATAAAACATTTGAATCAATTCATAGAAAATAAAAAGAAGCATAAAGAAAAAACTTATCCATGTCGATTCTGTTTTATAAATAGTTTTTATAAAAAAGAATTATTAGAATAATCAATTACTCAAATAATCTATTAAAAAAGCAAATACCTGTAGAAGAGATGGAGAATATCTGAAAGGATACAAGTTCAATTTAAACTGTTATTATAAACATTCAAACAATCCCATATTTGTAATATATATTGACAGATTTTTGACGAGCACCTTACAAAAAGAATACAACGATAGTCAAACCGGATCCTAAGAGGGTGAGAAGGAAAAATCCCCTAAATCATACCATTAATCCTACAGAAAACACAGCCAACAGTGGTGTAGTTATAGAAATGTGATGAGATGTGAAGATTCAAAGACTCGGAAATATATTAAAAGGAAACAGAAGCGCCATAAAACCGTTTGTAATAGAAATAATATAAAAATTTCAGAATCAAAAAGAATTATGAATATATTGAGGAATAATTGGAAAATGAACTCCAGTAAGAAAAAAATTAAATCAACGAAAATGCAAAACCGTTGTATATGTATGTAAAAGGAGAATATACAGGAAAAAAACGATTCTTAAAAGTCTGTACAAATTCCCTTATTTTGCAACAATAAGTCTATAGAGGACCTGCTACACAGAAAGTATGTAATTTAACAAATTTAGAAATCCTAAATTTATTCCAATAATAATGCACAAAATAAATATCTAAATACGAGCTAACATTTAGTTCGTTAAAGAATTTTGAACAGATAACCAGTATTATGAGTGAAAACTAAAAGCAAATATTCCTCAAACGGATGAGAACTAATAGATATGCATGTTCAGTTTATTAAAAGTTTCTAAGTAATAAATTTCCTAGGAGAGAAGTTATGCAGATCACATACAGATATAGTTTAATTTTATGTCATCGTCCCTAGCTAAACTGGCATCAAATTTAGAAAATGAAAATTTTAAGAATTTATAACAAAATATTACAAGGAAATGACGAATTGTTAAGAAGTTGGACATTTTCCATACGAAATGGATGGATGATATAAAAATTTTAATCATTGAAAAATTGCACTAAAAAGGAGAAATTATATAATATTTTGAATAAATTAGAAGATATAACGAGATAGAAAGTTACTACCTACAAACATGCACAGACTATCTGGACAAAATTTAATTGTAACATTTAAAGTTATCATTATTTGTATACTTAAATATCGACAACATATAATATAAATAGCGGATTGTTTGAAAATATTATAAGAACAACTTGATTAGAAAATACTTATAAATAGATTCCAGCACGTTATTATAATAACATCTCCAGGGTTAATCCTTGGGATGCATTAATTAAAAAAGATTAACGAAAGTTTTAAAATTAGATTTTATTAAAAGATCCGCGAATAGTTGTTAATGATAGAAAAGGGTATTAGAGGAGGGGAATCAGTATTATAACACATAGATATGCGAAAGCTAATAATCCATATATTCAAGAAAAGTTATGATAAAAAGAAACCCGCATAGTTATATCACTTATTTAAGATGCTAATAATTTGTATGGTTGGGCAATGTCTCAGTATTTGCCTTACGGGAAAGGTAAATGGATTGAAAAAAACATTAACGATTTGATGTTTTGCGGACATCAGTGATGAACTAAAAAAGGATATAAAATTTTAGAAGGTTGATTTTGAAAGAAACTAAAAGCAAAAGCACGATTACCAAAACGGTTTTCCCCCTTAGCAGCAAAAAATATGCAATCCCGAAAAAGTTTCAAAAATTATTCCAAATTGATTAATAAAGAAAAATATATTATACACTATAGAAAAATTTAAAAACATTAATGAAAGTGTTTTGAATTAAATCGAAACTAACGAAAATACATAGAATATTAGAATTTGATCAGAGCGAATTGGATGAAATCATACATTGATCTTAACACGAGAAAGAGAAAGGAAGCGAAGAATGAATTTGAAAAAGATTTCTATAAATTAATGAAAAACTCCGTGTTTGGTAAAACGATGGAAAATATTAGAAATAGAGTTGATGTACGATTAGTTAAAAATGAAGAGATTTTTTACTCAAAAATTAGAAATTTAAACAAATTTTGAAATCGTTTTAAAAATATTCTCAGAAAATTTAATAGATTGTCATAAAAAAAAAAACAAACTAAGATTTGATAAAACCTATCTATGTAGGAATGTTTATTTTAGAGTTAAGTAAAACTTTAAATGTATGACTTTCATTGATAATCATATAAAAACATAAATATAATTGGAAAAAGCAAAATTATTGTTTTACAGATACAGATTCATTATGCTATTATGTAGAAACGAATGATATATATAAAGATATGAAAAGGAATATAAACTGTGTTTCGATACATCTGATTATCCAAAGGAATAATATTAATATTCAGAAAAAAATAAAAAAGGTAATTTTTTTTAAATGGAAGATGAAACAGCTGGAAAACTGATAACAGAATTTGTTGGACTAAGAGCAAAATTATATGCTTATAAAACATTAGAAAATAAAGAAATTAAAAAAGCGAAGGAGCTAAAGAAAAGCGATTATCAATCAAACGATTTAACATTGATGACTTATAAAAAAGTATTGATTTATTGGAAGAAAACTTATATAGGCTATTTAATACGAAGTAAAAAACATGATTTGTATACTACACAAGTAAATAAAATAGCATTATCGAGAAATGATGATAAACGATATATATTAGCAAATAATATAAATACATTAGCTTTAGGACATTATAAAATAAGTTAGTTGGCGCCAACAATAGATTACATTTTAGTTGTATGTTAGAGTTAAGGAAAAATTCAAAAAAATGTATTGTTTATAAAAATAATTTAAAAAATAGTATAGTTTTTAAACGATATGAGGGCGCCATGCCTTAAGGCATGGGCGCGAGTACATTAAAAAAAAGTATTGTTATAAAAATTTAATTAAAAAATATATAAGTTTTTTAAACGATATGAGGGCGCCATGCCTTAAGGCATGGCGCGAGTACATTCAAAAAAAAAGTATTGTTTATAAAAATAATTTAAAAAATATATAAGTTTTTTAAACGATATGAGGGCGCCCGTCCTTAAGGACGGGCGCGAGTACATTCAAAAAAACGTATTGTTTATAAAAATAATTTAAAAAATATATAAGTTTTTTAAACGATATGAGTGCGCGCCTATCCTTAAGGATAGGCGCGAGTACATTCAAAAAAAATGTATTGTTTATAAAAATAATTTAAAAAATATATAAGTTTTAATTAAACGATATAGAAGGCGGCCATAGCCTTATGCTATGATGTGAGTGACAGAAGTAGATTTTTTAAAATGTATATTACAGTTTGTATTTTTTTTAAAATTATATTTACAGTTTGTATTTTTTTTTTTTTTAAATTTCTTTTCACAAAATATAATATAAAAAAAGAAATTATTACCACAGAGACCTTAAGAGCGGGGCAGGAATTCACCTCTTTGAAAGAAGTTTTATTTTAAAGTCTAGTCGTTGATAGAATTATATGTTTTATAAATTTACACTAGAAAAAATCTCAGCACTATACGTCTAGTTAGAAAAAAAGCGCACTATACTCGGGCTACTCACCTGTAGCACATATATGCGCGCAATATGATATCATTTACATCGCACCACCAACCGAAAGTATTATTTCATATATTTAAAACGATATACTATAGTATTAGGTTTTTAATTATATTTCTATAATCAAACCTCAATAATATAGACCCAAGAATGATCCAGGCAATAGCTATTAGACATAATAGCACAGAGAGACTATTCCATCATTCGACGAAGCCCAATATTCTCTAATTTTTTCTACACATATGAACTACTATAGTGGTTAATTATTAAATCTCATTATCTGTAAAATCTCCTTTATCATATTTTTTGATTCTGCAACGACGCCGTGACCAAGGAAACATATGTGTCGAAATATGCAGAATTATTGGTGAATAAAATCCTCTCTGAATATTGGCACAAAACTTATGTCATATGTCAGAATTATTGGTGATAGAAATCTATCCTGACATATGGACAAACTGTCATATGTCAGAATATGTTGTTGATAAAATCCCTCTCTCTGACATATGATAAAAAACTTTGTCATATGTCAGAATCGTTCATTGTTCACATAAATTTAAAAACCTATAATCTTGATATAAATTATCAATTTCTTACACGAAGACGATTACCAAAGGGACGGGTACAGCCTTCAGAGCACCCTGAGCCTTTGAAAAAACTAAAAAATACGATATTAGTTTGACGCGTTACATCACACACAGAAATAGCAGAGCGCGATATAGATCACGGACCGATCAGTACTTTCAGTAACAAAAAGCCTAAAAATTATCTCATTAAATACTCAAGCTTAGATATATGATTTTTTCACTACTACCAAAATAATGGAAAACATAACTCACACTCATTGGCACCAAGAATGAACGAATAGCAGAAATACTCAAGAAAACCTCAATATTTCCTCATACCATCTCCAAACTGTAGAATTCTAATTATTGGTGAGTCTGGATGCGGTAAACGAAAGTTTTACTACTAAGAATAGAATTACTTCATTGGGATAAGTGGTTAGATTATAATAATTTATTTGTTTGGAAAGTCTTTACACCAGCCAGGAATATAAATTTAATAAATACAGAGAGATTTGTTATATAAGGAATTTATTAGTAAAAAACGAAAGGTTTATAAATTATTGGAGAAAGAAGGGGGTGATATCGATTCATTTATTAGAAAATCTTAGCCTAAAAGGCATAAAAAAAATCAAAATATAAGGTAGAATATTATTGAGATTTCTTCCGAAAATTTTTAGACCCGAGAAAAGATGTTAACTAACAATGAAAAAATATAATAATATATAGAGAGATAGATAGATAAGTCTCAATGATATAAGATTCAAATCAAAGTAAAGCGGAAGGTTATTATACGAGAGGAAGACATAAAATACAAAGCTCTATTTAAATTACTTAGATCCAACTCTTGTTGTATTGTTTTTTAAATACATATATCCAACTCCTACTGCATATTTTTATTGTTTTCATGCCCTAATAAAAGATTTAGTTAATATTTTTATGATGTTTCATATTCTATTACTGTTTGTGTGAGAATTTCGTAATTATTGTTGAAACTTGTTTGGAAAGAAAAATAGCTTTGGTTACATTTTATAAATAAAAAATTAATCACCACCAGGAGAGGAAGATCTCAACCTAATTTTCACTCTATAAATATACCGAAAAAATCCTTGTCAACTCTTAAATAAATGATATATGATTCAACATCAAATACAAAGTTGATGAAGTGGTCTTCATTGAAGACCAATCAATAATTGTAAACCTTGAAAATCAAAAATATATTAAATGAGAGAGATTGAAATTGATTTTTAAAGACGAAAACTTGTTCAGGATTGTTAAATTCGGCGATTGAAGAAACTTCCTTTACCAGAAATGCATTTAAATTAACCTAATATGTTCCATCGCGAAAATATGAAAACGGATCGTTTAGAATTACAGGAAAATATTTCTATTTGTGGTCCAGTTACGAAAGTACTTCCTTCAAGATCTAAGCAATTCTTCTCTTTCTTAATAGATTTAGAAGCATAAAATGAAGATTTTCGGTGAATATAAATTATTTAAAAACATTAAAATATGATTATGAAATTTATCCTTCAGATGGACTTATTTTGCAAAACAAGCGAGTGAAATTGCGTTACATCCTAATGAACCAGAGTACGTTAGTAAAAAGACGCGAAGATAGTCCACAGGAGTTATGCGGAATGAAATCAAGATTTTCGGAATAGGGTTTACGTCATCAAAAAACGGGGTTAAAATGGCTCACGACGAAATCGGGCTCTGAAAAATTTGGAGAACATTATTATAATCCTTTAAAACGGATACCAGGACATCAAATAATTTTTAGTACGAAAAATAGTGGATTATCTTCTAAGATGTAAGGACTGGCTAGGAGATCATCAGAAAAGGTTTAGGGCATTGCATAAAACACTTATCAATACATAAATTTATCAACGTTTCGAGTGATGGTCACTAGTGTTGATGATCAATGGCAAGCTGATTTAGTAGACAGGCAAAAATATTATTTCCAAGATAAAATATTAAAATTACGTTATTAACATATAGATATATTAACAAATACGCCTTGGCTACTCCTATTAAAAAGAAAACTGGAAAATAATGAACGCAGAGGCATTTCAAACTATATTTAAGGAAAGAATTTCCTAGAAAAATACATACGGATAAAGGACTCGAATTCATAAATAGAACCAATCTAAGATGCTATTTAGAACTAGAATACATTGGTTCGCTACAGAGATTGAAACGAAAGCTCAAGTAGTAGAAAGATTTAACAGAACTTTAAAAATCTAAAATGTGAAATATTTTACAGAATAACTAAAAACGAAGAAATGTTAGAATATTTCTCCCTAACTCATGCTGAATTTTATACAAACTCAAGTTTCTCAATAGAAGTACTCAATTGACTCCTGAACAAAGATCTCTTGAGAGAATAGTAAAGTTGTGTATGAAAATTTATTTTCTCCTATAAAGTCTAAACTTAGGAAACCAAAATTTAACCTTGGTGTGATGATAGAGTAAGAATCAGCAGAAAATATAAAGATTTTAGGAAAAGGTTATCTTCCAAACTTTACAGAAGAAATATTTATATATTCATAAAGTATTGAAAACATAATCCTATTAACTTACAAAAATAAGAGCACATGATTGCGATGAAGAGATTATTGGAAGTTTTATGAACAAGGGAAATGGTGAAATACGATGTACTGCGATAGTGGTTATGAAAAAATATTAAAAAGGAAATAAAGAAGAAAATATATAGTTAAATTTGGAAAAGGATACAATACAACATCTTGGATAAATGAAAAAGAATAACTTAAACGGAAATATTAGAACATCGAAACATCAATACAGCTAAAAACATCAAACATCAAACAGTTAAAAATCAAACAGTTAAACGAGTTAAACATCTAACAGTTAAACGGCTTTACGAAACAGAAATATCCTATAGAGAGAGAGTAAAACGGAACGGGCGAAACTGTTGATGGTTTGAATTCTGTTTGATGTAGAAAAGTTTAACGTTTGATGTTTGATAGATTTAGCTGTTTTTGATTGTTTGATGTTTTTTTTTTCTCTATTAAATAAAATTATAATTTTAACTATTAAAGAAAAGTATCATATCCTAACTATTAGAAAGAAATTCTTCAGAAAAGATTTTTTTAAACGAAAAAATTATTGTGAACAAGATATCTATCAAGAAAAAATTAAACTACTACAACCAATAATTGAACCGATTAAGGATATAACTACGCATCAAAAAGAAATACTTCAAACTCAACCAACACTACCAGCTCTTACTTCCCGTCAAGTTCCTTTAGCTATCGAAGATGTACCAGCATCACCTAGCTCTCCTAGATATAAATTTTACAAAGTTAGGAAAAATAGCAGGAAAATATTTGCAAGTTAATTTTACTCCTAATAGATATGACAACGCATTCGGTAATATATATAGGCTGTAGGAGGTGAGAATAATTTTTAAATTAGGTATGTCAACAGTTAAAATTGATGGTAATAATTTAATTTATTGATAAGAAACCCAAATACATCTGGTACATAGGTAAAGGTCTATGGATAACTTCTAACCTTGAAAAATCCTGGTGAGAAGTTTCCGTAAATGACATATAATAATTATAAAGAATGAAGTAATGATTCAAACTAATAGCGCTGTTATAAGATACGTTATGGAAGTACTGGCTTATAATACGAATTAAGGGTGATTTAAATATAAGTATGTTTATTAAACCAAATAATGAAAATGAATATAAATTTTTTTGATGAATTAAAATCAGAATTACGTCAGAAAGTAAGAACACCTTAAGAGGAAGCAGTGTTGGAGATACTTCCATACGAAGAACTAGTTGATAAGGAGAAATATCTCGACGGGATTTAAATTATATATACACTTTCAAGATCCAATGAAGAGAGCTTGTTAATTAAACAATTAGAAATTATTTCAGAAATTCATATGCTGTAAGAGCTCTCGCTTTTAACGGAGTTTATACAAGCTATTAATGTTTATGAAAAACTTGTTGCATCTTGTATATTTTGAATGTACAGATATATAAAAATCTCTTTAAATACTTTTTTCTCTATAATAAAATGACAAGATCTTAAAAGATAATACATCTTGATATTCAAATATAATTTTTACCCTTCTTTAAAATTAGTAAAAGGTGTTTAAAAGCATCTACTTGCGTTTATTAAAATATAAAATACGTATAATTACAAGTACGTATATAATGATGAATCAATATATAATAATTTGAGCATGATGAGATATAAGCGGTTAATATATTTTATTGAATTATATTATCCAACAGGAGCTTATGAAATTAAAGCGATTAATATCTTACCTGAGACGAACATCTTGTTTTAAAATAAGCATTATACAGAAGCAGTTCAGTATTGAAGCAAAACACATAACTATGAAATGTATTTTTCATGTTAGGAAGGCTAATTTTATTATATATTCAATGGAAAGTCATTTAAAAATCTTTTAGGATTTAGTAGGGATGCTATTGAAGTCATTGAAACATGAAAGTGAAAAAACAATTGTTAATATTTCACCAGTAAATTTTATCTTAGTTAATTGTAATATTATAGAAGGTTCATATATCTAAATGGAGGGCAACAACCAGCTTTGTATAATTGTTGGATCAGTGAGAAAGTGACTTAATATATAATATGAGGAGAACCTAACTACAGTAGTTATATCTACCATAACAATTCCCAACTGTTAACTGTTAATTCAATTTGGCTATAACTGATCAATTATCATAAACAATATCTAAAAAGATATCATTAAATCTTCGAGGAGAAGAAATAACTATTCGATTACATTTAAAATCAATATGTATTAAACTTTTTTTTTCTCTTATAATAAATGGAGTATAATTTAAATTGTGAAGGAATCATCAGAAATAGATGATTGCAAGTGAAAATATGATGGGAAGCAGCAAAGAATAGGAACCCGAGATGACCGGAGAGTGTGGAGTGATTAAAAGACACGAGGGATAGAAGAAGAGTCAGAGGCAAAAGCAGTGAGGAATGTGTGGGACGACCCGGCGAGAAGGGATTAGGGAGAGCGAGGGAGGCGTGAAAGAAAAAAAAGAGGCGAGCAACAGGTGGAAAAGCAGCAACCGGCGAACTGGGAAACTGGAGCAGAGGAAAATATGAAAGGGAGATAGAAAGGGAAGATAAGGAAATCGGAAGCAGGGTAGGTGGGGGCAAGGAGAGGAAGATGCAACTGGGAAAAAGGTATAAAGAGGAAGAAGAGCCAAAGTCCGGGACAAGCAGGCAACTGAGGAAAAGGACGGTGGAACAGATGCCTGTGCGCAAGGAGGAGAAGGGAGGAAGGGGAGGTGGGGGAAAGAAAGAAAGGGGGAGAAAAGGAGGCCACAAAAGGAAAGAAGGCGGAGGTGGGGGAGGAAGACACAAAAGTACGGAAGGGAAGAACGCAGCGGGGAGAGGGGTTATGGGTGAATAGCGAGGCGGGAAGGCAGAAAGGGTGGAGGGGGCGGAAAAGGAGGAGAAATGTGTAAGTGGAGTGGCAGAAAACAAGTCAGCGGACAGGAAGAAGAAAAGAAGAGGAGTAAGGGAGGTGAGAGGAAAAGCGGCAGAGAAAAACCGGGGGGCACACGGCGACACCGGAGACAGGAGGTGGAAAAGTAGGGGAGCGAGAATGATGGAGGGGAGAAGTCCCACACGGAACACGTGCCAGAATGATCTAACCAAACCCTATTTGAGAAAAAATAGGCAAAAGTACTGCACACAGCAAAGGTTTCTGAACAGCCAAAGTGTTCAGGGGGAAGCGAGAGAACGGAAAGCAAGGACAACATAACAAAGTGCGAGGGGAGAGGAAAGGAGGAATCTATGCCTGGGGGCGAGAAACCGACGAAGGGAGAAGGGGAAGCGAGGGCAAGAAAACAAAGGGGGAAAATATGCAAAAGGTATGGAAGTAGAGTGGAGAGGGAAGCAGGGGTAAGAGGACGAACGCGTGGGGTGTCAGGGAAGAGGGATAGAAGCCAGAAAATGGAGCGGCAGAACGGAGAGGGGAAGAGAGAAGGATGAGACTACCGGCGTAAGAAAGGCGAGCAGAGGTAGGTCGAAGCAGAGACTGAAAGACAAGGAAAAGGGGGCGAGAGGGGAAAGAAGTAGCCAAAAATGTGGGAGCCAGGGCGAGGAGGGGAGGGAAGGAGACATATGCGGGAAAAAAGAAAAAAAGGCAGGGACAAGAGAGGAAAATGAGAGCAACTGGGGAAAGAAAAAGAGAGCAAAACCGGACAAAAGGCGGTAGGGCAGGAGGATGGAGCAGACAGCGACGGGGGAAAACGGTTACTCAAGCGGAGGCAAAGAAAAGTGAAGAGCGCGGGGGGAAGAGGGGCGCTGAAAGAAAGGAAAGGGAGTTGAGGGGAGGCAGGGGAGAAAAAGAACTAAAGACGAGAGAGAAAAGGGGCAAAAGGGATATTGAGACAAAGAAAAGGTAGCAGGCGGAGAGAAGACAGGCTCAGAGGGGGAAGAAGAGGGAAAAACACGCAATGGACGCGATATGTAAAAGAAGAAAAAGGAGTAAAAAAAGAGAAAAGAGGTAAAGGGGCCCTCGAGAGACGGGGCCCCCGGGGCAAATAAGAATAAAAAGACGAGGCAGGGGAATAAAAAGGGAAACGCGGGAAACGAGGCAGAGGAAAGGAAAGGGGATTAGCGGCATAAACAGAGGCACGCAGATGTAACGGGGAAAAAAAAGGAGAAAGGGAGGAAAAAAAGGAAGAAGAAAGATTATGAAGCATTGAAAACAGATATGCTTTCAAAATAAGGAAAAAGATTAGAGAGATAAAAGTGGGAAAGAGAAGAACGGTTTGGGGCGGGCGGAAATTGAATTAGGGCGTGACAACGAGAGGCAAAGAGAGAGGACACCCGAAGCAGTGTGAAAGAAGGGAAACAAAGCAGGAAAGAAAAAAAGCGGCAGTAGTATCAGGGAGAAGGCCAAGTCCAAAGAGAAGAGGTGAAACAGAGGTCGTCGGACGCCCTGAACGGGAACGCAAAAAAGCGAAGGGGGAAAAGGAGGACCAGGGAAGGGAAAAAGGAAGCAGAAGCACAAGGAACAGTCGGGTGCACAAAAACAGGTGTAGGAGGGAGTAAAGTAATACGCGAGCCAAGGGGGAGTGAGGGCTGTGGCAAAAGGGCAAGCGGTGCGCGGTGCTGAGGGGGGAGCGAGCGCGAGTGCGAAAATCGGATAAAGAGAGAAAAAAAACGGCACAAAAAGACAAGGAGAAGAGGACGAGAAGGCAGAAACCTGCAAAGGAATAAAAGAAGAAACAAAAGGAAAAGGGCGGGGGGAAAAACCATACCCGCGGCGAAAAAATCTGGCGCAGGGGGGAGTGGGGTAAAACCGACCAAAAGTGGGAAGAGGCCAGAGGAAAGCGGCGGAGGCAAAGAGGGAGCGAGGAAAGAGGTGAAAGTCAACGGAAAAGGCCAAAAACGGGGAAGCGCAATATGGAGAAGGAGAGATAGAGACGGTCGGCCAATAAAAAAAGCGGAAGAGGAAAAGGGAAAGCGGGAAGCTGAAAGGGAGGCAAGGTATAAGGGGCAGGAACGTCTACGGACAGTGGGGGGAAAGAAGTGGTGTAAGAACAGGAGGCAGAGGATGGGCGAGGCATGGCTGGGGTCAACCGGCCGTCGGAAAGTGTGGAAAATAAGGAGAGAGACAAGGCTGAGTATGGGCGAGGCAACGGAGCAAAGACAAAATATGGGAAGGAAGGGAGTGTAGATGCTGGGCAGGAGGAGGGAGATGGAGGCGGGCGGAACTGTAAGGTAGCGGAGGGATAAAAGGAAATGGGAAGTCACGCAATGGTCGACAAGATCGGGGTGTGTCGCGAAAAGTAAAAGGTGAGGGGTGAAAATACCGTGGTGGGTGTAAAGTAACACACGAACAAGAAAGGGATACCATCCAGGAGTCGCGCGAGAGAAACCGCGAGGGACCTCCAGAACCGCCAGGAACGGTCAAAGTGAATGTGAGTGGAAAGATGGAGATGAAAGAAGGGAATGGGGAGAGCGATAAATGGAAAAGGCGTGGCAAATGCCGGCGAAGTCCTCAAGAAGAATAACGAGGTGACGACAATAAAGTGTAGACAGAGAAGTGTAGGGTAAAGAAAATTCAAGAAAGGAAGGTTGGACAGCAAAAAGGCGGGAAAAGAGACGTAGGAATGAGAGAAGAAAGCAAGAACGTAATGACAAGCGTGAAGGGGAGCAGATGAAAGAATTGGGGTGTATAGAAATAAAATGCGTCAAACTGGTGGGAGTATGGCAGAAGTAAAACGGGCGGGGAAAAAAATTGGGGGTGTGGAAAACGCCACATGTAAAAACGAAATGAATTAAAGATATATAATTAAAAGATAGAAAAAGATAAAGTAGGGTTAAAAAAGATAACCAGAGGCGGAACTAAACAAGAAAGGGGTGCAATACAAAGGCAAAAGGTAGAAGACAGGAAAGAGGGGCCGGAGCCAGGTAGGTAGGAAGAGAGAAACAGCGCGAAAGAAAAACGGGGTAGGGGAGGCTATGAGGAGGAGGGAGGAGAGACAAGTACAGGAGCAGCGCTAGAGTAAGATAGTCGAGTAGAGGTGTGAGGGATAGCCGGAGGGAGCAAGGGAGAGTACAGGGAAAGAGTGGAGTGAGAGAGATGAAAACAGTAGGGTAGACTAGAGGGAGAATAAAGGAAGAAGAAGAATATATAAACTAGGCAGTGTGCGGATAGGTAAGGAAGTATGAGGATAACATTTTAGGAGAGTTAAAAATAAGAGTAAAATTCCAAAGGAAAATAAAGCTGAGGCAGTATTCGAGGCAAGAGATGGCCGAATAAGACGAGGAGAGGAAAATGCCGAAGGACCGGTGCCGTAGAAAAAAAAATAATAATATAATATAAATAATAATAATATGGCAAGACATAAAATATATCTTAATATAATAGTTTAAAAATAAGAAACTATAATATTTAAAGAATAGATATCTGATAAATAAGTGTGAGATTAAATAATGATAATTAATATATAATAACTTATATAATTAAAATAATTAAATATAGTAATAATCTTATAATATTCATTATAAGACTAATTCTATATTATACTGTTAAAAATTTTATAAGAATAAAGATGAATATGAAATGACAAATTATAAAAAAAATTTCACCATATATGAAAATATAAAATTAATTCCAAAAATATAAAAAATATTAATTACAAATATATTAAGGTAGATGAATTCTATGAGTGAATAAAGAAAATTACAATGGAATATATATTTGCAAAAGATGGAATATATAGAAGGAGATAGCCTAATGGGAGAGATTGGGAGAAAGAAATATGGGAAAAGGGGAAAGAGAAAAATTCTTTGCTGTTAAAGATTTATTTTACATAAGAGTGAAAATTGAATTTGTTCATAAATTGGTGCTTAATTTATTTCTATGAAAGATAAACTATAAAAATAAAATAATATAAAGAAATATGTTAGGGCCCCCGTAACGGGCCCCCATACTTTTTTTAAAAACAAAATAAGAATTCGATGAGTTTTAGAGACAAAAATATTTATTTTCCCTATAATAAATAGAGGGAATAACAAAATCAGAGACTTATAAATTTGAACTATACATCTGTGTTCAACATACTAACAAAATTGTTCAGATTTAAATTAAGGATTGCTCCTTATTGATTATTTGTTGAATTAAGAAAGTAGAAATACAAGATATGCGATCCATCAGATCATCGCTACTCCATCGATATAAGAGAAGATGCAGGAATATTAATGTAATTTCTTCCAAAAAGATATGTTGAAAAATGTAAAAACGGATAATCAAATTTAAACTTAGTTCAACAGAGAACAATTTCAAAATGAAATATTCAGGTAGGAAAAATATCATTATATAAGATTTGTGTAAGTAATCAAAAATCTTTTTTCTCTATTAATTAAAGATGAACACATTCAAAATCTCTTCAAAAAGTCTGAATGGGATTGACATTGATTAGATTGAAAAGAACAATTGATCTAGAAAACTTTTGATAAGGTGAAAAATAATCGAAAGAATTAGAGAGACATTTAATATAAATTTTATACTAACTATGTTGAGGTTTCTAAAAAGACTATTGATAGGAGATTCATGTTGGATCGATAAAAACCAAAAACAATGTTTGAAAGTGATTATGATCAGATGAGATATATCAGATGATGATTTTCAACGAAGAACTTTCAGACTAGCCAAATATTAAAATAGCCAATTCGCAATCCCCCCCTTTTAAATTATATAATGGCAAAATCACATATTTTTAAATACTATTTTCATAATTATTATCTCACATTACTTCTGCTGAATGTAGCATTGTATTCAATTTAAAATACTTCTTCAGTGTTGTGAAAAACTTTCTGTAAAAATCAAATATACATAGCATTGACACCAACAAAAGTTTGGAGTACCTTAAATTTTAAACATGAACATTAAATGAATTTTTTTTTGTGAAATTATCTTATTCTCAATAATTCGTTCTCGAATATTCTTCTTCTAATTCATCGTGAGAATTTAATAATTTACTCATAATCAACTTTTAGAACTTTATTGTTTTTGTTAATATTTTCAATTCAGTTGTTTTATAAATATTCTGTGAATATAGAAAATGGTATATCTATCAAATAATTATATATTGCAAATGAGAAGCTTTGTTATAATACTTTGAATTATTATATATAAATATTTCAATCATTTTTAAAAAATATACACGATATAAAATTTTCGTTAGTTTCGTGTTATGTGTAAAAAGAAATGATATTTCCATATTTGTTTTTAAGAATAATTTGAGCTAAAACAGAGTTTTCCAACTTCACTCCTGTAAACAAACCTTTACAAGTAGTATTGTAAAAACGGGAGCGAAGCGATCTATCCGACATTCTCCCGAGAGAGCGAAAATATCTTATCCAAACTTCACTCGCCTCAACAAACCTTTACAAAGTAGATACAAAAACGGAGCGAAAGCGTCTTACAGACATATTGTGCCGACCGAAGGGAGCATAGGTGCTGGTAGCCCCGTTTTGATACTATCTATAATATATAAATATATAGATATTTAGTATATATAATATTATAATATATATATAATATATATATAATTACATATATAATATAATAATATTATATTATATACTAATATATAATATTTAATAATAATAATATATATATTATATATAATATTATGATAAAATATTATATATACAGTATAAATTTTAGTATATAATATAATAAGTAATATATATATAAAAATAATATTAATATATTAAGAAATATAAAATAGAATATATATAATAATATTTATATATATATAGAATTATATATATATATATAAATATATATATATATTATAATATATATATTATGACGATAGACAGCATTGAAGTTAAACCAAATAGAATCAACGGAAAGGCCTGATGTGCAGATAATATATGGTAAGTATATTAAATATATGTATTAATAAATATATATATATAATAATATATGATAAATATATATAATTATCATATATATAACATATATATATAATATAGAATTATATATTGTATATGGATATATATGATAAGTATAACAATATTATATTATATAGTATAAATATATAATAAGGTATAATATTAATATATTAATAGTAAGAAAGTATAATAAATAGTATATAATAAATATAATAGTATATATAATATGATATATATAATATATATCTATATAAATATAATAAAATAGATATACAATAATATTTATATATACTATAGATATATAATATAGATATAGTATATAATAGTATATAGTATATAAATAAGTATATATATTATAATATGAAGGTATATATTAATATATATAATATTTTATATATATATAGTATATTATATAATAATAATAAATTAGACTATAATAAAAATAAATATATGTAATATATATAAATATATAGATAAAATATCTGTATATATATTATATATATATAGATATGTATTATAAGAAATAATTAATATATTAATATAATAATATGATATAAATATAATATATATAAATACATATATAATAGATAGTATAGTAATATAATATAGTAAATAATATAATGTAGTAATATATATAATATATAGTATAATGTAATATATATATAGAATAATATATAAATATATAATATTATAGTATATAAAATATCATAATATATTAATATTAATAAAAATACGTACATAAATATAATATAATATAAATATAATAAACTATATATATATATATAAAATAATATAGTATAGATATATATAAGAAGAATATAGAATATATATAATATATTATATATATAAATATATATATAATTAATATATATATAATATAATTATTATATCTGTAATTGCAAATAAATGCATATAATTATAATAATAAATAATAAATAATAACGTCATGGGGAAATTATATAAATATTATAATACTCTTATAATATAATAATATATATTACTAATATAATATATAGAGTTATATATTAGTTATATATATAATATATAAGGTATAAATACATACATTTCTGCCCCTGACCCACCTTTATTGGTGGGGTCACACCGCCTCCAGAAAGCCGGCCTCTGCTTCTTTGGGGCGATTCACAGCGTCGAGAAGAGAAGTTAAAAGCAAAGAGTGACGGAAGGCGTCTAAGAGGCAGCACCTCCAGAAGAAGTGCTCCATTGGATTCCATGGATAAACGAACTAATGCAGATTGGGGGAAACTACATTGTCAAGTTTGAATCTGATTTTATATTGCATGAGTTTTGGTGGTGACCTGATCTGCTCCGGGCGAGGTTTATTGGTCTCTATACACTGGACAGTGATTCCTCTGTTGGAGATGTTATTGGGATGGGTGTTTATAGACTGTATATTGGCGGTTATTGTAGAATATGTGAAAGTAGTTTAATGTGTAATGGATGTGAGTGAGCCAGACCGTGGGGTGGAGGGGAATGTGTTGTAGATGTTTTGATACAGTTAGCTGGTGAGGATGGGTGGATTAAGTCTATGTCGGGGGAGGAGAGGGTTGGAGAAGTAATTTAGGGTTGCATGGATTGAGTGGATTGATAGTGTCTAGGAAAAAATTGTGTCGCCTACCATCTTCAAGTGCGGTAGGGATGGGAAGCAATATGATCTTCGTCGTAGTAAATGCTGAGAATGGGGGGTTGTTTAGTTAACGATCCGGGTGATTACTTCTATGGGCCAGTAGTTTTTGTGTAACTTGTTTAATTTGTATTAGGTTGGATTGTGGAATAAGTGCTGGGAACCATAGCGGGGGAGGCATAGTTTATAATTGTTCTGAGGAGTTGTTTTGTAGGTTGTGTTAAGGGTGTGTTTTCTGTCGACTTAAGTGTAGTTAGGAGAGGGTCGGAGTATGGTGATTTAATTCCGTTAGGGTGAAAGAAGTAATTTGGTCGAATGTGGGGGAGAGGAGAAATAATATGTTGTGTCGGTAAGTGAGAAATCCTCATATTTTTTGGGTTATATTTAGGGAAGAGGGGGATAGATTGTCAGGTAAACATTGGATGAAGTGGGATTGCGTCTGTGGGTTAGGAGTGTGATGGAGGAGATTTAATGGAGGGAATATGCTTGAATCATTCTAATGGCTGATTAACCAAATTATAATAATTGTGTATTCTTGGATTGGTGTAATGGGTTGCTGTATTTACTTAGATGGATGTTGGGATAATGAGACTGATGTCGACTGCGTAAGTAATTAGTTTGGAGAGTTGGATTGGTGTTAAGGGTTGGGTTGGGCAGTTAATCTGCTGTGAAGAGATGAAGAGGAATGGAGAGAGAATAGGCGCCCATATATGGTACTCCACGTTTTATTTTATAATGAGAAGTGTAAGAGGTGTTTTTTTAGGGACTTGGCGTTATCGATTTGTGTGAGGAAGTTTATATATATATATATTAATATACTATATATTATATATATTATATTATAAATAATATATATAATAGATTTATTATAATATATATATATATGTATATATATATATATATATATAAATATATATAGATATATTATATAATATAATATAAATAATATATATATAATAACTATATAATATTAATATATAATAAATATATAAGTAATATATATAAATAAGAATAGTATAATAATGTATATAAAATATATATATAAATATATATATATATATAAATATATAATATATACATGAATATATATATATTAAATAATAAATATTATATATATATATAATAAGTTATATTTAAATATAATATATATATATATATATAATAATTAAATTATATATATGTAATGTATTTATATATATAATAAGATATATAATAATAATATATATAAATAGATATATAAATATATATATATTATATATAATATATATTATAATTATAATATATTGATGTATATATATATGTGAATATATATATTATTATATATATTTATATATATATATAGTAAATATATATAATACTAATATTAGATATATATAGTATATTATATATATATTATTATATATATATTATATATAAGTTATAATATATAAATAATTATATATATATATAATATATTAATATATATATAAATAAAATATAATGTATATATATATATATGATATAATATATATATATAGTTAAGTATATTATATTATAATATTATTTATATTGATATATAATATATTATAATATATTAATAATATATAATATAAATAAATATAATATATATAGTTAATAATATATAATATATATATATATATATATATTTATTATGAATATATATATATATAATATAATATATATAATAGAGATATATATATAAATAAGATAATATATAATATATATATAGTAATATTAATATATATCTATATATAATAAATAAATATAATTATAATATACCTCTGAAATGTATATAATATAAATATATATATATAACAGTATAAATAAATATATTATGTATATATTATATATAATATAAGTATACTATATATTTAAATTATATATATAATAATATATAATATATAAAATTATATAAATATAAGTATAATAATAATAATATTATATAATATATATATACTACATATATATACAATATATACTATATAATTTCAGGCTGTGTTTTTGCGATAGAATCTCTAACACACAGTCATTACTAATAAATGGAAAGCCACCAGGGCTACACTCACATACAATCATATTAGTCCTCTTCAAATTCTCGATGCAGGGCGTTTCCCACAGATAGGTAGCTAAACAAAAACGATATTATAAGGCCGCACTGCGCGAATAGGCTATCAGAAGGAATACCAATATAAATATCACTCCTCCT
>JABUQX010103305.1:0-5000 GCA_015478945.1 Trachelipus rathkii
ATTATTCGCCGCTTCAATATATATATAATATATATATATATATATATATATATATATATTTAATTATTTATTTATATATATATATATATATATATATATATATATATATATATATATATATATATATATATATATATATATATATATATATATATATATATCCCATACATATCTACCTCCCATAGAGCTCCCCTTCAGGGGGGTGTTGGCCCATAAAAATAGGAAATACCTGTAGAAGGATCAAATTTGGATTGCATAGAGGAGAAAGGAGTAAGGAGTCGGGGCCGGAGTACAGGGGACCCCCTTCCGGAGGGGAAGGGGGTCCCGCCTGAAAAAAGAAGAAATTGACGAAATACATAAGAGAAGTGGAGAAAGGAGACGGATTCGTAGTCAGAGAAGGAAAGAGTTGGAGAAAACCATAGTTGGAGAAGGTGTCTGAGTCAGTGTCTAAAACCTACTAAAACAGTGTTTATATTATTTCAACAATGATATTATAGCTATTACAAAAATTAAACCTACTTCCAATTATATTTTCTATAGTAATAACAACAACCTATAGTACTTAAATTTCCTTTGATAATTTTACCAGCAAATATGGAGTAAATATTTCTTCACTGGTAGTCAAAATAACATACAAAAATAGTAATTGTAACAATTACTAAGTAGTCGCCTAATTTATTAAATCGGGTTTTATAATTACTACGATATCGGTGTTGTTTGTAAATGTTATGTAGTAGAATTTACCACTATTGGGGTTACAGAATGTTAACCACTTTCGGAAAAATATTTAATCTACTAAAAAAGTCAAACCTACTCCATATGAAAGTTCATTGAACAACTCAATAAATAGTAAAAATTTAACCAGGTAAATTCGTAACATAAACTACCGGGTAGTAAAATGTACTAAAAAAATAGTTAAATACTGCTTACTACTTCTAGTAGTTAAAATTTTACTACTAATTTTTCTAAGTGTATATATATATATATATATATATATATATATATATATATATATATATATATATATATATATATATATATATATATATATATATATATATATATATATATATATATATATATATATATATGCGAGTAAATAGTCATGCATATTGCCATAGTTTATCCTCAGTCCAAGTCAAATATTTAAGCAATGTTAATAAAATTCGTTGAATCTTTCATTAGTTACAAAGTCATTATTTTTACATTTCAAGAATTGCTTCGAAAGCCAAATACTTTAACCTGTATTTTTCAAAGCCACCTTTAAACATTGCAAATTTCTTGAAGAATTAAAATTGTTTCCAAGACATTGTTAATTTTTTTTTCGTTTTTTAAGGTTATAGGGAAGTATAATTAAAAAAGGAAGATAAACAGAATTACAGATTTGCGTGTCATTCGAGCCTTTTTAATGTATTTTAATGAAGTTCACGAATGTTTTATTTTATATTAAGTATTTAAAATGTTATCGTTTCAATTGTTAGTTTTGTTGAATTCAACTTTGGGAGTTTTCCTCATCGCAAAGAGCTGTTAGCAGTGAAATAAAATTATTCTCTTTAACTTTTTTATATATATATATATATATATATATATATATATATATATATATATATATATATATATATATATATATATATATATATATATATATACTATATATATATATATATATATATATATATATATATATATATATATGATCATTTTTATGTGTCCATATCCATATCGCAATCGATTGCATGAATCTGAACAAATTTGAAAAACCTCAAAATAAAACTGTATTGAGTTAAAATAAAACTGTACTGTAATAAAAGAGCTTAAAAATATTTAAAAAAAATTTATATCTATGCTACCTAAAGTAACAAAAAAACCTTAGTAACATAGCTTACTTAACCTAACCAAACATATTATTATATAATTTATTTCACTTTCCATCGTTTCAATAAACAACAAAACAACAAGTTATATAAATATATAGGAAAATAGTTCAAACTCTTCTCACTATGCGCGCGCCGTTCTACACTTTGTTCGATAAAGTAACTTTGGAAAAAAATTGGTTTTAGCTTCATGGGACACAGATAATGGACATGAGCATATATATATATATATATATATATATATATATATATATATATATATATATATATATATATATATATATATATATATATATATATATATATATATATATATATATATTAATATAATATCTGTTTTTATATAAAAAAAAATATATATATATAATATATATATATATATATATATATATATATATATATATATATATATATATATATATATATATATATATATATATATATATATATATATCAGTGGCGGCTTTTGGGGGTAGGCAGAGTAGGCAACGCCTACTTGCCTTAGTGAGCTTATAAAAATATATATATATATATATATATATATACATAATACATATATATATATATATATATATATATATATATATATATATATATATATATATATATATATATATATATATATATATATATATATATATATATATATATATATATATATATATATATATATACAGAGGTGGGCACGATCCGTTACTCCGTTACTCCGTTACTAACGGAACTAGTTTTTTCAGTAACGGAGTAACGGACTCGTTACTTTTTCTTTCATGTAACGCTCCGAATAAGTTCCGTTATTTTTTTCTCCGTTACTTTTTAGTCCGTTACATTTTGTTCGACTTTCTTTGAATGTTGATAGCCAATTGACCACCCCGATCAAGCTAAAAAATCCTTTTATAATATATATATATATATATATATATATATATATAAAAAATAATTTATATATACAATATATATATATATATATATATATATATATATATATATATATATATATATATATATATATATATATATATATATAAGGAATAAGGGGAATTTGCATAGAATAATGAATAGGGATGGTGCTTTCGTAACTGATGAGATGAATGTAACTAGAGTGTGGTGGGAACACTTCGAAAATCTGCATAACATTGGCAGTAATGAAGAGGTGATAGTGAATGTGTGTGGGTTTGATGGGTGAATAAAGGTATTTTGGGCATGAGGTCATTAGTAAGGAGGAGGTAATGAGAGCGAGAAAGTTGAAGAATGATAAATCTGCAGGTATAGATGAAATTACCGGTGAAATGATCAAGAGCGGAGGCGAGATGGTGATTGATTGGATTTGGAAGTTGTGTAACAAAATGTTTATGGAGAGCATAGTTCCGAGGGATTGGAGGAGAGCAGTAATAGTACCCTTATATAAGGGTAAATGAGATAAGGGTAACTGTAGGAATTATAGGAAAATTAGTTTATTAAGTGTAGTAGGGAAGATATATACTTATATTTTGGTCGAAAGAATGCGTCGAGTGACTGAAGGACTGATTGTGAAGAACAAGGTGGCGTTAGAAGTGATAGAGGATGTGTGGATCAAATCTTTACGTTTTTGTATTTGCAAACAGGCGTATGAAATGATTAATACAGAAGCTCTATGGCAGGTGTTATTGATATATGGTGTTGGTGGTAAGCTTCTGAATGGAATCAAAAGTATATATGACGATAGTAAAGCATGTGTAAGAATATATGGAGTTGAAAGTGATTGTTTTAATATTAATAGCGGAGTGAGGCAGGGATGTGCTATGTCTTCTTGGTTATTCAATTTGTATATGGATGGGGTTATGAAAGAATTAGAGGTTGGATGGTAGGGGATGGTGTTAGAATCAGGGTTGTGGAGTCGTTTCAAAATTTTCCGACTCCGACTCCGACTCCGACTCCGACTCCGACTCCGACTCCACAATCTCGGTTAGAATGATGGAGAATGGAAGAGAGTGGAGGATGCCCTACCTATTATATGCGGATGATTTGGTTTTGTGTGGCGAATCTGAGAGAGTTTGAGAGGATTGGTAGAGATTTGGCAGGGTGTGTAAAAGGAGATGTTTGAAGGTAAACGTAGATAAGAGTAAGGTTATTGTTGTGAGTGAGGACAGTCCTCGGTGTGAAGTTATGCTAGATGGTGAGCAGCTGGAACAAGTGTCTGGGTTTAAATATTTAGTATACATGTTGGATGAAAAGGGAACGGATGATGCAGAGTGTAGTAGGAAAGTTGTGAATGGCAGGAAGGTGGCTGGTGCAATTAAATCGTTGGTGGATGTAAAGGGACTAAGTCTTGAGTGCGCTAGGGTCTTACATGAGGGTATGTTTTTTAATAATAATGATAATGTTGAAAATTTAATATACACAAACCAATAAATTGCCTAAGATACCGTAATTAATGTCATATTGAAAAGCTAAAAGTAACGGAGTAACGGAGTAACGGCACTTCGTTACTTTTCCTTTCAAAGAAACGGAATAACGATAACGCAACTACTTTTTCCGAGTAACGGAGTAACGATAACGGAACTACTTTTTTGAGTAAAAATACCTATATATATATATATATATATATATATATATATATATATATATATATATATATATATATATATATATATATATATATATATATATATATATATATATATATATATATATATATATATATATATATATATATATAATGATTTCGTTCGAAGGCTAGCTTTAAGATGCCGGCATCAATTTCTACTCGATTCCTTTTTTAATAGTAGCGATCGGTGGCAATTGTTACTTCTCGAAGTCAAAAAAATAGTTCCTTATTCTCTAAGGCTAGGCAACTTTGGATGTGCCTGACGAGTCAGTAGCAGTCATTTTTTTTAAATAATCCCCATTTAAATTGCATTAACAAGAAATAATAATAATATTATTAATAACATAATTATAATAATTAACTAATTAATAATTTTATGCTAACTTGATCATCTCTTATACCGATTTATTTAATTCGTAATTTCATTTAAAATTATTGACTCAAAACCAGAGTCTGAGAAAACGCGATTGAGTCACAGACTCTTCCTCGGCTACTTTGTAGCATGCCTCTGCAGACCAGCAGTAGCTCCATTTTCATGTTAA
>JABUQX010103306.1:10000-32941 GCA_015478945.1 Trachelipus rathkii
GATTGGTTGAAAGAAAGAATCTCATTACATTTAAGGGTTGTTTATACACTATTTTCATCAGTAGGATATTTTTCGCTGTGCTGATCCGATGACATCTCCCTGCATATCTACGCTTGTTGTTGATATCTTCACGAGGAGTTTCGTTATTCCCAACGATGTGTCATTTATATTTAATCGTAAACCGAATGGCGATCGCTACATTGCCTGTATTCCAGCCAGAGGATCAAATAATAGACCCTTATTCAGTTGTGTTGATGGATTCATCAAGATTATCGACATCGCAGCAGCATGGGTAGAGGATAAGTGTGTGTTATCCGATGGATCGACGCGTAGTGAAATATCTAACTGGAAAGACAGCGTAAGTGGTTCTAATAGAATAGACGTTGTGTTCTCATCGTGTGACGATATTAAAACCCTGGATGTACGCGTCTACTGGAAACCCATCGATTGTGTGACCTTCATGCGTACGTGTATAGGTTTCACAGTTCGAACATCTGAAAATATTACAGCATTGCTTAAAATAAAAAACGAATTAACATCGCATCTTAACGATGTTGACATACTTGAGGACTTAATACATATAGCTCATGTGTAATCTATGATATTTACACCGAAACATTTGGTTTCCCGTAAAATGCAGTATACAGGAGTGGTTAATAACTATCAGCTTGGATGAGTTTACTTCTCTCTTGTATGAGAGAATGAGTGCTGCTGAATCGAAATATGCCGAAAAATGGTTTAGTGTTGCTGAAGGCATTTATACTTACATCCTTTCAAAAGGTGTTGAATCTTTAGAGAGATATATAGAACTTACCCAACTTGAATCCTATGTTCTCTGATTAGATGAATTAATATATTTAAAATAAACTTATTTTTTTTATGTATTTATATAACGCTCTTTTCAATGAATATATGTTATAAAAATGAAAACTTGTTTTACTTCCCTCGTATGTTCGCATTATTGGCTAAGTTGTTAATGATAGCTGTTTATTCGTCTGGTTGCTGTGTGTTAAGTATGTTATGTTCATAGAGAGTTAACTTTACTTTGTTTGTCTTTACCCGTTAGGTATTATGATGGTTAGGTAAGGTTATGATAAATTTTTTGTTAAATATTACTGTTAATGTAAAATTAACATTGTTATGTTGGAGATATGTTTGATAAAGTGTGAATGGATTATGTTTTTGTATGCCTTGTTAGTTACTTTTACTGTTGATAAGTTTGGACCTTTGTTAATGTTAGCAGTTTATTCTTGCTTAAGATGTGTCAGGTTTGTCGTTGTATATTATATTCTTAGTTCTGGTAATGCTATGTTGGCTTTATTAATGTGAAAACTTTGTTACGTTAACATACTTTTGCTGCTCTGTATGATAATTAGACAAGGTTATGGTAAATTTTTGTTAAATATTACCGTGTTAATGTAAAATTAACATTGTTATGTTAGAGATACGTTTGACAAAGGTGTGAATAAGTTACGTTTTTGTATGAATTGTTAGTTACTTTTACTGTTGTTAAGTATGGAACTTTGTTAATGTTAACCGTTTATTCTTGTTTAAGGTGTGTCAGGTATGTCGTTGTGGGTTATGTTAGTTACTTTACTGTTGTTAAGTGTGGAACTTTGTTAGCGTTACCAGTTTATTCAACATATATTGATTGATCTTTGTATAAAGAACTTGATTTTATGTTATGTTTATCCATAGTGATACTCAAAATGTGACCTGAAACAATAGATCAATAGATCAATAGATCAAAAGATCAATAGATCAATAGATCAATAGATCAAGGATGGACAGGAGGGTGGGGATGGTGGTTTGATTTACTGATTTACTGATTTACTGCTTTAGGGTATGTAAAACGTTAAAATTTTAGTAAAAAATATGACTTGAATCAATAGATCAATAGATCAATAGATCAAGGATGGACAGGAGGGTGGCAGGATGGTGGTTTGATTTACTGATTTACTGATTTACTGCTTTAGGGTATGTAAAAACGTAAATTTGTAAGATAAACATAAAAAGAATAAGAAATTTTTTTTTTTTCTTGATGGTTCTGAAACCATTATTTTCGAAATCTACAGACCCAATAACATATATAAAGACACCAACATTATTGATATACGAATGTTTATTAACTCAGCACCGCACCGGTTCCAGCATCGGTGCCGGAGCCAACTCATCAGATTCCAATACCAACTCTTTCTAGAAATTCAACTCTTAATGCTCTCACCAAATTTCAGCCTTCTACGAACACTTCGATTTTTTAAGGAGGGTGGGGTCCCCCTTCGGTAGACGAGGTTACGTCACCATCTAACCCCTCTCCAAATTTTAGCCCGATACGATAACTCTAACCCTTGTAGATATATATTGGACTCAGAGGCTGAAGCGGAGACGAAGCGTAAAAATCATTTCTATATAATATATAATATATAATAATAATAATAAAAAATAATAATAATAATAATAATAATAATAATAATAATAATAATAATAATAATAATAATAATAATAATAATAATAATAAGAATAAAAAAAAACTTCAGAGGCTGAGTTAGAGGAGTCGGAGTCGAAGTCGAAGTCGAAAGGTAGGCTTGCGTTCGGGGTCGGAGCCGGAGCCGGAGCCGGAGTCAGAGCCGGAGCCGGAGCCGGAGTTGGAGTGCGTAAAAAATACGATTCCTTGCAGGAATCGTTTTCGACTCAGAATCGATTCCCTTCGGGAATCGATTCTTCGTAATAATAATAAATAATAATAATAATAATAATAATAATAATAATAATATAATAATAATAATAATAAAATAATAATAATAATAATAATAATAATAATAATAATAATAATAATAATAATGTGTGTGTATGCGCACGCGCACGCTCGTGCTTCGGACACCTGGGCGATTGTTCCAAACTCTCGTTAGGCCTAATCTCATCCGCTCGGAAGCCGCAACAAGGGCGTAAGCGCAATATTTTGCGTTCGCTCTCGGGGGAGGTACCCCCTATATATATCCTAGCGACTTGAAATTTCGCGTGTATTGAGCCTATTACCTCAATAGATTATATTCCAAGTTTCAGACCGATACCTCTATTCCTTCCAATCGAAAAGGGTGGTATCGGTCAGATTGTCCTATTAATACTATATATATATATATATATATATATATATATATATATATATATGCACTATATATAGTGTGACTCTTTTATAGTACTGATAATTTATATTAAGTACTATATATATATATATATATATATATATATTATATATATATATATATATATATAGGTCTATATATATATAATATATATATATATATATATATATATGATATATATAACTATATAGTATATATATATATATATTATATATATATAATATATATATATATATATATAGGTCAGCTTCCCGAAAGCAACATGCATGTAACTAAAAACTATAACAGCTACAGGAAAATAAATAACATTTTATTAATCAGGAGACATTTTTATCGATGAAATTAAAAAAAATAACGCTTTTGAAAAATTTAAAATTGTTAAAAATGTTCTAGCATTTTCAGTTTTTTGAGATTTCTGAGAAAAACGAAGGAGCTCTAGAGCTCCGAGAGAGCGTCAAAGTTGCCAAATGTGGATTTTTTTTAACTAATAGATACCCTTAAGGGTAAACCACAAAGATGGACAGAGTCGGGGTTTCTCGGTCTACCGGGTGACGACGGGGGGGACTTCGTCCCCCCCTCTGTCTCGAACCCCCTAAAAAGGAAATAAAAAGAAAAATTAACATTTTCTCCAGAGCTTAATAAAAAAAAACAATATTTGGTAACTCTTGCTTTCGTATTACTGCAGAAATGGAAGGTTGATGAGAGCGTACCCTGCCAGACCTAAGATGATACTAATATTTAAGATGTTATTAATAAATATTAGAATAAAATAATTTTTTTTTTAAGTTTTATCGATGAAATTGCTTGTTGAAATCAAAAATGTTATTTATTTTCCTGTAGCTGTTATAGTTTTTTAGTTACATGCATGATGCTTTCGGGAGGCTGGCCATATATATATATATATATATATATATATTATATATATATATATATATATAATATTATATTATATATATATATATATATATATATATATATATATATATATATATATATATATATAATTTCATTTACTTTCCGTAGAATTATTTAAAAACATTGTTGCATGCAAAATAAATAAACGTTCACTGAAATTTCGTTTCATATATTTTGCTTGCTAACTGATCCGTAAATCCAAATATGGCAACATGGATCAAGGCAAAAGAACCAAGCCAAACCTATTAATAAAATTAAACGTTCGAAATATTTTCAGATTTTACATAGATTTAAAAAAAACGTTTTATAAAATATTCGGGGTTTTTTTCTATTCTATAAATGGTCACTAAAAATAAATTATTAAAAATGGGAAATGAGATTTGACTAAAATAATGAGAATCAAAATTATTGTTCCAAATTTTTAGGAATGTATTAAATAACATTTATCTTTTACAGTAGTTAGTGAAAATACAATTACTCATAACTTACGCCATAACATGTGTAATGATTTTTCTTTTATGAGGTTAAACATCAGAGACGCATGGCACAGTGATCGGGTTTGATCACTTGTCCGGATCCTAAGTAGAAATTACCTAGAATAGGTCCCCTCCTAGAATAGGATACTTTCCGTAAGGTGTGAATTTTTAATATATATATATATATATATATATATATATATAATATATATATATATATATATATATATATTCATATATAATATATATATATATATATATAATATATATATATTAAATAAAGAACATAAGTGGGAAGGTAAAGAATTACTGCCTTCTCCGGGATTGAACCACCGCATGTTGCGAAATAAGGACAATATGCTCGATGCTTTACGACTGAGCTATCCCTCACCCAAAAAAGTTGAGTTCAAGAACATTTTTAAGGCAATCGAGTTCCCTTCAAGGCGACATACCAGGTGTCCAGCCTGTCTATCCGCTCGTTCTAATAATATGTAGTTGTTAAATATTACATAATCGCAAATTATTAATTAGATCTTAAACAAAGAACATAAAGTTGGAAGGTAAAGAATTACTGCTTTCTCCGGGATTGAACCACCGCATGTTGCGAAATGAAGACAATATGCTTCGATGCTTTACGACTGAGCTATCCCTCAACCAAAAAGTTGAGTTCAAGAACATTTTTAAGGCAATCGAGTTCCCTTCAAGGCGACATCACCAGGTTTCATCATCATCATCATCATCATTTCCGACGAAGGGAGTAATTCTTTACCTACCCACTAAATGTTCTATGTTTAAGATCTAAATAATAATTTGCGATTATGCAATATTTAACAACTACATATTATTAAGAACGAAGGATAGGACAGACTGGACACCTGGTGATGTCGCCTTGAAGGGAACTCGATTGCTTTAAAAGTATGCATATGAATTTAGGATTATTTTCTACTTTTATTGTTAAACTGGTAATTTTGAATAGCGACATCTTTAGTCTCAAATCAAAAATAAATATGCTTCGTTGATTGAATCAGATATCTTTTTGATCGCCTATGTGACAGATTCGTTTTTGCGTGTTCCTCCATTTTATTGCTATGGTGACTTGTAAGATCAACAATTTGTGAACTGTATTTTAATAGATAAATAAAAGTATTGTTCTTTCATTCCTCTTCACACAAACTAAATCTAGTAGTAAATGATTTGAACACAATACCAGAAATCAGAGTGTTTAAGGAGCACTTTTTTTTCAGTTGCATTCAGCGGCATGTAAGTCGTCATTCATCATGACTATGATATTGATCGCGAAGTATTCTGCGATGTTAGAGCCAGTTGTAAATGCTATCCAATTCAAGACCTTGGATATCGTCAAAACCTTGCAGCACATTCAACACGTTGTGGAAATGGTTAGGAGCCATCGGAAAGATGAAGAAAAAATCATCGATGAAGTGTTAAAAGAATCTAATCAAATCGCCGAGCAACTGGGACTTGATCTGAATATACCATGGATTATTGGTAAGCAGCAGCAACGCAGCAACCATCCAGCAACAAATCCCACGGAGTTCTGGAGAAGATCCTTAATAATTCCGTATCTGGATTCTATAACCTCTTCTTTGGAATTACGGTTTTCTACTGAAAATACACCTGCTTATGCATTGCATATCTACATCCTTTCCACATGCTACTCATAACAATCGATGAGTTAACGGAAAAGACAGCTTCATTTTATAGTTTTTACAACTTAGAAGGCATAGATGAAAAGCTAGAACTTTGGTACAAACTTTGGAAGGACAAGAAACTGAGTAGTGAAGAACTAAAAGATCTTGTCTCCCAAGTCTTAAAGGAGACTGAACCTTTCTTTCCGTCGACGAAACAGGCTTTGATGATACTACTCGCCAAGCCATGCACCACCAGTACAGTTGAGTGCTCTTTCAGTACTTTGCGAAGGATCAAGACTTGGCTACGAAGTACTACGGAAGACAACAGGTTAAACGGGCTGGCTATGATGAGTGTACACAGAAAATTTGCGTTTGACAATTATAATTATTTTATTTAAAGAGTAGTTGATAAATTTGCCTTGAACCCAAGGAAATTATTTTTTTAATAATATCAATTTTGCTACTGCCCTATATTGTGAATTTTCCAACATTGCATATTGTATTTCATATTCTATTGTTTTAATAAAATACATTTTTGTAAATATTAATCATTTAATTATCCATACAAATGTTTCTAGTTTTATGTCTTCTTTCTTTAATATATATATATATATATATATATATATATATATATATATATATATATATATAATATATATATATATATATATATATATATATATATATATATATATATATAATATATAGTAGTATATATATATATATATATATATATATATATTATATATATATAAAGCTCTATAAAATTTTAAGCTGCCCCTGTAGCTTGGAAGCTGGCGACGCCCATGATTGTAAATATTGTTATTATTATTTAGAACTAACTTCTTTGCTACCAGCTTTGAGAATGAATGAGAATGAATCGATAACTGTAATTGAACTGCTGTATAAATGACTGAATGAAGCAGAAATGTAGCTACATAGCAAGCAGTTTAAAAAAATTCAAAGATGATTACTTAAATCTAAAGATTATTTTGCTAAAAATGATGTTCATGTCTGGACATTGAAAAAAAAACTTTTTCGACATTTAATAGCTAAAAAATAAAGATTATGTTTAATGTTTAAACATTTAAAATAAAAGGTTATTTAGGATGTTAAATTATGTGTAAAGAACTATTCTCAAGGCTATTTGTGATGAACTTACCTCTAGACCAGTGTTCTCCAAACTTTTTTGATCACGTACCCCTAAGACGAAAATAATTCTAAGTTGTACCCCCTATTGGCCTGTAATATATATATATATATATATATATATATATATATTATTATAAACATTTTATAGTAAAAAATATATAAAAATATGTACTTTATTTTATCAAAACTTTCAGACAATTTAATGCATCACGCCGTAATAATATTTGTAACTCTTTCATTTTGGGAAATGTAGAGGTATGGTTTGGTTTTATTTGGGTCATACCTAACTTCGGAGTGTATACCGTATGTAACTTCATCGTGTATGGAACTATATGGCATAATAAAGACAACCAACCAAATTACGAAATCCCGAAAGTACGTTCATAGGAGAACAAGATGGCAAGACACCAACCAACTAACGAAACAAACCCCATGCTGTATCGTAGCTTGACAAAGACTGTCACAATGGAAAGACATCGTCAAAAAAAGAGGAACGGTGCCATAGGGAGTTGTCACACTGCTGGAAGCAGCCCCATTCTCCAGAGACAGGTGGCTCAGCAACTCAGGGTAAACCAATCGACGGTCAGTCGAATCTTTCGTCGGTTCAGGGAGACTAGCAGCAAACCATAGATGCATGGTCAGGGTCGGCCGAGGCGACGCCGAGGAATGACAGATTCCTATCCGTCTGGCAGTGCTTCGTTATCGTTTCCAAACAAGCGTACAGCTACAACACAGGCTCCGTGAGCTCAGACATGTGCCCATTTCCGAGCGTACAGTGAGAAGACGACAGAATGAACGTGGAGTACGTATTACAAGGTCTGCCATCGGCCTTCTCCTGATCAGGGAGCATCGGGTTGCGATTTCATTTTTCACAAGCGTATGAAGATTGGACACTCACAGATGAGTCGAAGTTCACACTACATGGACCAGATGGACGTCAGCAAATTTGGAGACGTGCAGGTGAGCACTTTTCTGCTTGCAATATCTCCCCAAGGATTCCTTTTGGAGGTGACTGTGATGGTGTGGGCAGGCATTCGTTTGGGTGCTCGCACGGCATTGCATATCGTGAGCAGAGGAACGCTAACGGCTAAAAGGTATGCGGAAGACATCCTCCAAGAGTATATAGTGCCTTTCGCGTCCTTCATTGGCGTCCATTTTTTGTTACTCCATGACAACGCCACACAGCACAACTGCACAGGGTCGGTCCAACGTACCTACAACAGGTAGGGTAGACTCCTGGCCATTTCTTCTGCGAGGAAGCTTCCGGACATGAATCCCATTTGAACATATTTGGATTTGTTGGGTAGGCGTGTTCGAGCCCGTGAACATGCTCCGTCCACACTCAGGGAGCTTGCAAACGCTTTGACAACATCCCGCAGGAGACCATCTCCAAGATCATTTCATCAATGCCGAATCGCTTGGAGGAAGTTGGAAGGGCCAGAGGGGGTACAACCCATTATTAGACACCTTTATGCTGCATTTCACATTGTAATTTTTAGAAGATTTTTTTATTTAAATAATAAAAACTCATATTTAAATTTTTTTTGTTTTTTTTTATTATGCATTTAATTCCTACACACTGTCGTTACATATGGTTTATACATTTATAACCCTGTGCAACACTCCCGAGTTAGGTATGAACCAAATAAAACCAAACTCTAGCCCTACATTTCCCAATATGAAAGTGTTTAAATTATATTTGCGGGTGATGCATTAAATTTGCCCGCGAGTTATATATATATATATATATATATATATATATAATATATATATTATATATATATATATTATATATATATATATATATATATATATATATATTATATAATATATATTATATATATATATATATATATATTATATATATATATATATATATATATATATATATAATATATATATATATATATATATATAATTATATATAATATATAATACACTTGTACAAGATCATAAACTCGCAAGTGAATCGTGAGGCTACTTCTTTGGCGTACCCCCAAGTATCACCTGCGTACCCCCCGCGGGGTACGCGTAACCCCACTTTGGAGACCACTGCTCTAGACAATAAAAAAAACAATATAAATTGGTAAAATAATTAAAAAAATTATTGAAAAAATAATAAATAAAAAAATCGCTTGTTTTTCTTTTTCCTTTGTAAAGACACTAAGTAAGGCTTTATTTAAAAAAAAAACGAGATGTTATTTTTCACCAGCAAATATACTATATATATATATATATATATATATATATATATATATATATATATATATATATATATATATATATATATATATATATATATATATATATATAATATATTATATAGAATGAAAAGGAAGACAAATGCATATATGAACATTTATTTTATGACGCGTTTCGACACAACAAGTGTCATCATCAGGTCTTGAAATATATTAAATTATAATTTATAAGTGAAAATTAAAAATTACAAATTAAAAAATAAATTATGAACAGTAAAGAATGAAAAAATAAAAAATAAAAATAAAAAAAAAATAATACTAATAACATCAATAATATAAATACTAATAATAACAGAGATAATATTGATAATACCAATCATAATATAAATAACAAAGACGATAATAACAAAGACGATAATAATAATAATAATTTTTTTTTTTTTTTTTTTGGAGTGGATGTACAGGGATTCCCCCAGCACACAAGAATGCGGCTAGACCGTGTTAGCAAACTAACGACAGGGGAAATCCCTAACAAAACGAAAGAGGAACATGGCTGAGATGGTTAGATCTTATACAAGATGTTCAGGTCCAAGAGGAAGGCAAAAATGCGATCACTACGAAAATGAGATGATTCGGATAAGATGTGCTGAAGGCGATGCTGAAGAGGGATAGTTAGCACGTCAGGAAAGAACTTGCTTCGAAGGGTCGAGATGGCAACGCAATCCACAAAGAGATGAACGACAGTGAGAGGACAACTGGAGGAGCAAAATGGGCAGGACGGGGGAACCCCTCGCGACATAAGAAACCCATGGGTGAGATTTGTATGACCAAGACGCAATCGAGCCAGGACCACCTCCAGGAGGCGACTCTTCCTACAAGATGAAGACCACCGGCCAAGGACGGGTTTGATAGTCCGAAGTTTGGCGCCACGAGCATCCTCCGCCCAACATGACTGCCAGCCAGAGAGGAAGCCCCGACGCAAAGAGATGGAGAAATCTGTAGCAGGGAAATGGCCCAGGCGCACAGCAGGAGGAAGGTAACGGGCACTCGACACCCTGTGTGCAGCCGCCCGTTTGGCCTCCCCATCGGCCCGTTCGTTGCCAGGAACACCCACATGGGAGGGAACCCAACAGAACTCAATGTTGTGGTGCTGCGCTGGTAACAAGCAGAGGGACTGTTGAATGGCACAGACCAACGGGTTACGGGTTGACCGGTCAAGCAACGACTGGAGAGCGCTCCGAGAATCCGAAAAGATGGTATAATTACCCCCACGGGCGAAGGTACTGATCCTGTTCACCGCCATGGACAGTGCTATTAGTTCAGCTGAAAAAACAGACAAATAGGGCGGAAGGGTATGGGATACAGTGATGTCCGGAAACACAGCTGAAGCCCCCACCCCTTCCTCCGTCTTTGAACCATCGGTGTAAACCGCTATAGAGTCGCTATGGACCTCCGCGTGAGATACAAAGGAATCCCTCAACAGCACTGGGTGTGCCTCCGACTTATGCAAAGACAGGATCCCACTGCAGAGAGCAGGAGGCGGAGAGACCCACTGTGAACGGGTATAGGTAAAATCAAATTGCATGACCGCTCGCTGAGGAAGGTCGAGGAAAGCAAAGATGGAAGTAACAACCCCAGCAAATGGCCAATAAGAAGGGTTGTGACGAACACGCTCTATTATAGGTGTCAAGGCCGACGAAGTAGGAACCTGAAGACGGATGAACAGCGAGCACATGAGCTGCTCCCTCCTCAGGGATAGGGGCATCACCCCGGCCTCCACCTCCAGGCTCTCCCTCGGAGAGGAACGGAACGCACCCGTGGCAATTCTCAGACCTTCAGTCTGAATTGGGTCAAGAAGGCGGAGGTAGGACTGGAAGGTCTGCCCATAAATGGCACAACCATAGTCCAGTTTAGCCCGCACCAGCATGATGTATAGGTGGAGCATGGTTTTTCTGTCCGCACCCCAAGTCTTGGAGGTGAGGTGCCGTAAGAGATCCAAGGAACGGCGGCAATTAGCCTTGAGGAGAGTAATATGAGGAAGGTACGTGAGGCGCTCATCGAGCAACAGACCCAGGAACCGCACCCTCGGCTCCACACGGATAGGGGAGCCATAGAGACGTAACATTGGAGGCAAATGTAGGCGACCCCTACGACGAGGATTTTTCCGGAAAAGCACGGCTGTAGTTTTCGACGTGGAGAATGTAAAGCCACGTGCAGAGCACCAGGAGGAAACCCTATCGATGGCAACCTGAAGTTGACGTTCCATACAAGGAAGTTTAGCTCCAGAGATGTACAGGGCAAGATCGTCAACATAGATGGAGCAGCGCACTGACGTCGGGATGGAATCGACAACACCATTGAAACCAATAGCGAAAAGCAACACGCTCAGTACACTGCCCTGCGGCACCCCTTTCGTCCAGGACAAAACACCTCGACAGCGTGGCACCACAACGGACCTGAAACGAACGGTCCGACATCAACAACTGAAGGAATAGGGGAAGTTGCCCCCTAAGTCCCAAAGAGTGGAGGCTCCGCAAAACCCCCAACCTCCACGTGCTATCATACGCCTTTTCGAGGTCAAAGAAGACGGCCAGGGTCATTTTGTTGGAAGCAAAAGACTCACGAATGTCGTGATCCAACCGAAGGAGAGGATCCTGGGTCGAGCGATGGCGACGAAAACCAAATTGGTAGTCGGAAAATGCATGGAGTTGCTCCAACGTGGGAACAAGACGGGAAGCCACCAATCTCTCCATGAGCTTACATGTATTGCAGGTCAATGAAATAGGGCGATGGTTATCGGAAGAAGTCGGATCCTTCCCAGGTTTGGGAATGGGGACAATATATGCAGTAGACCAGACAGGAGGGAAGACCCCCTCCACCCATATTCTATTGTATAAGCCGAGAAGGAAGGCAGTGGCAGATGGATGTGCATGTCGAAGCATCTGAAAGGAGATGCCGTCAGGGCCAGGCGCTCCATCCCCGCAAAGCTTGAGAGCGTCTAGGAACTCGGCCCTGGTGAATAGCCGGTTGTACGGAAGGTCTGTACCAGGCGGAACAGAAAAATCAGGAAACTCTACCCGCAAGCGACTAGAACGAAAAGGTTCAGGATAACGGGAGCCGCTGGAGCAGGACGCGAAGTGATAACCCAACTCGTCCGCCACAACCCCGGGAGCAGAGATGACATCAGAAGTTTGCGGGCCATAAGCGAGGATAATAGGCGGATCAGCATGGTGTTTACGGGAAATTTTTCGCACCTTTTTATGGACTGATGATACAGGCGTAGAAGAATTAACGGTGGAAGCGTATGTGCGAAAATACTGTTTCCGCGTACGGCGATTAATACGCCGGGAGCGGGCCGCCGAAGCCTTAAACAGAATCAAGTTGGAAGGTGTGGGAGTCTGTTTATACAGCTTATACAACTTACGCTTTTCACGATTAGCCCGAGCACATTCCTGGTTCCACCAGGGGGTTGTTGATTTCCGGGTCCCAGATGAACGGGGTATATGCTCCGTTGCCGCCCGAAGGATTACTTCCTGAAAGTAGGTGAAAGCATCCGCCGGCGACGGGAACACGTTAGTTGCAGGAAAGATGGAAAAGTAAGTGGCCTGATGAAAGGAAGACCAGTCTGCCCTGTCATAGCGCCAGCCAGAATAAGGTGGTAGCTGCGGACTGGGGCCGAAGGATGGTATCACGATAGGGTAGTGGTCACTACCACAGAGGAAAGACGACCTCTCCCACCCAAAACGATCTAAAGACGAGATGGAACACAACGAGACGTCAACACAGGAAGAAGTGCCTGTATCAAAACGTTCAAAGGTGGGAAGGCCCGTGTTGAGACATCCCAAAGAAAAATCCTGCAAAATACTCAACAACCAATCGGCATTGGGGGACGTAACAGAGTCTCCCCACAAAGGATGGCGGAGGTTAAAGTCACCGAGGACCAACATGGGCGGTGGGAGACACGTGAAAAAATCGACGAGGTCCTTCTTGGTATATTTACAGCTGGGCGCCAGGTACACCGAGCACAGCGTAAGCGGCGTGTCAAGATGGAGACGAGCCGCCACGGCATGCAGCGGAGTAGAGAGTGGAATGGGAGTAAATGGGACAGACTCGTGAAGCAGGATCGCTGCCCCACCCCTGTCGCTGGCCCCACGATTCAGGGAAATAAGGGGCTCCCTGTACCTTGAAGGTTGCCAAAGGGCACGGTCACGAAGTTGCAACTCCTGTAAACAAACAGCCAAGGGCTGATGATCGACAAGTAATCGCTTCAGCTCTTCGTAATTGGCAAAGTATCCGCGGCAGTTCCATTGGAGGAAACGTGCCATAAACGGGAAATAATCATTGGTCAGGTCGATCCGTGACAATAGTCACGATGTTTTGGGATGTGGCAGACTTTTCAGAGGTTAGAGGCGGAAGGTCCCGGGAGCCGTCGGACGACCCACCGACAGGAACCTCAAACCCCGGAGGGAGAGGAAGATCACGCAGCAGGGATATGTGTGGACCCCCCTGTTTACGAGAGGGGTTCCTGGGCACAACAGGAGAGGGCTCGCCAAAGAGGCGGGCCAAGTCACACTCAACATTTCGAACATCCCTCCCCTCAGACTTCCTAGCAAGCCGGGAAGGGGGACGCGTCCTGCCAGGAGGCGCCCTAACAGAGGCTGGGGAAGATGGAAGAGGAAGACAAGTAGGAACGGTGTCGGCGGGAGTGAGATGAGACGCATCGGATGACAAGTGTATGGCGTCAGCAGTTAAAATCTCGGAAGCGGGCCGCGCTCGAGTAGAGCCAGAAAGCTCTGTCGACGGGACCGAAGTCAAAGTGGGTGGAGGGGAAGAGGCAGGAAGGGAAGACTCCTCCAACCTCCTGCATCCAACAGCAGCCAACCCACCCTCATCACACATCGAAGTGGTGCCACGTGTACCCGAAGGAAGACTGCGAGCGGGCGAGGTGTCAATCGATACCTCCTCGGACCCCCCCTCGGGTGGGACAACAGTGTCAGCACGTGACACCCCCACGGAAGAAGAGTAGTCCGAAGAGTCCATCGTGGCATCCGAAAAAGTTTCAGAATCGCTTGAATAGTGCTGAAGCGAAGCGGGCTTAGGCGGCGTAAGTAGGAAATTATCAGAACGGGCAGAGGGCGGACCACTGGTCCGAGATCGGCCACGCAGGTTGTCAGCGCGGCGAGCCCGTTTAGGCAGGACAGAGACAGGTTCCCCAGTACAAACGGGATCCTTCTGCTTCAAGAAGTCCGCGGCCCGATAAGCAAGCGAGTACGGATGTCTGTCCCGGGAAGATCCGCCCTTGGACGGACTCTCGCAACCGTTAAGAGGGACTCGGTGTTTCCCCGGCGAAACAGAAGCAGGGCGTTTCCGGGAGACGGTACAGGTAGGCTCCGACGAGGCACATGGACGATTGCCATCGACCTCAGAAGCGGAACTGGTCGCAAAATCAGATATCCCCTTGGGAGCTGCATGGACCTCTACAAGGAGAGGAGCGTGAGAGAGGGTCGTGTGTGTCGGCGAAGAACGACGAGCGGTCCGGCGGACCATTTCGGGAGAGTTGGGAGGACAATTGTCCAGAGCCACAGAAACCACCGAAACAGGTGAACCGGGAACCGGCACGGAAGGCCGAACGGTCGAACGTGAAAGCGGAACAAGCCCCGGAGACAACGCACGGGGGCGATGAGCAACGGAAGAGGCAACCGCAGATGGAGTGGACGCTGCCGCAGCATAAGATAGAGGAAGATGAGCCAGCTTCTCCCTCGCCCGGCGGGTAGCCTCACGACGGTCATACTTATGAATGGCGCACTGCTCCAGGATTTCCTTCTCCAAGGCGAAAAAGGGGCAGTGGACAGAGGAGGCCGGGTGTGGCCCCTTGCAGTTAGGACAACATGGAGGATCTCTGGTACAGTTCGGGTGGAGAGAACTGCCACAAGTCGGACAGATGGTCTGGGGAGACCGACAATATTTCTGGGGGTGACCAAATTTATGGCACTTGAAACACCTTCTCGGGAAGGGCACATAAGTCCGAACCGTGTGCATGGTAAAACCAAGTTTTACCTTAGATGGAGGGAAAGGCACAGAGAAGGTAAGTAACAGACGAGGGTTCGTCTTGGAGGGGTCATCCTTACGTGGAGGGAACCGATAAACGTCGGTGACAGGCACGTGGTGAGCCTGTAAATGAGTTAGGATGTCAATTGAAGCATCGGAACAGAACTCCGGCGCATATATGGTACCCTTCGACGTGTTACGGACATCATCAGGTTTAGAAATGACGGGAATCTTCCCCAGATGGGATAGGGAAGCAAGGACGTTGCTCTGGGTACGAGAGGCAGCACGAACCAAGAGGGAACCGTTCCTCATTGGCGTAGCCTGTGGCTCAGTAGTTTGGAGAGCAGCTTCCAAAGCATCACTAAGGACGAGCTGGCTCACAGAAGTCAGTGGACGAGAGGACGTTGAATGTAAATAAAAATAAAGCGGGTAGGAATCAAGACCCGGGACCCCTGGAGGGGGGTCGGCGTTGGTTTATACTGGCGTTTAGGAATGGAACCCCGCTGACGCAGGGGCTCCTGGAATGGCAAACGTAAAGACGGAGAGACAAGGGTATTCTGAGAGGCCACAACAGCCTCACCTGGTCTAGACGGGGCAGTCCCTGAAACGGGACCGGAATCGAGGGCGATAGGGGTGGGTGGTGAAGTACCAACCATTTCATCAACAAGGGCGTCAAAGCCCCTGCTGGACGCAGGCCTGGGAACGGCCAGGGAGGGGACGGGTTGGGGACCCGCCAGATGGTGATTGCCGCCTTTCTGGAAAACGGTAAACTTTTTAGATTTTCTTCCCATGAAAAATACTCCTGCAAAACATCAGCACCGCAATAAATAAACACAAATTCAATAACACAAATGATGAATAGAAACATAAATCCCGGCAGCGTAACTGCAGCAACCGCGCCCACCACAGGCCCAGAGCTACATACCTCCCCCCTAGAAACCCCACCCCGTAGGGTGGGCCATGGGTGTGGCCTCGGGAAAGCCCCCCGGAACTCCGCGTCCAGTCCCAAAGATGGAAAATAAAAGCCGTGCACCACACGGATAAGACGCGAAGCCCAAGATTATGCGCCCAAGTGCAGGACAGCCTCCTCACAGGTTAGGGCAAGGTTCGGGACCCCTACAATAGGCGGCCCGGAGAAAGGCAACAAAAACCGGTTTTTAACCTGTACCCTCACCCACGTAGGAAGGAGGGCAAGATGGGCCCATGACACACACAGAGACAACAGCCCGGTAGCCACCAGGAAGCAGGGGAATGGGAAGACTCTCAGAAGAGAGAGATCAGGGATACGTAGGGTAGTACGTACAGAAAACGGAGGAGAAGGGACAGAAACTGAGGAAGGGAAGGGTAAGGGGAACGGGAATAATAATAATAATAATAATAATAATAATAATAATAATAATAATAATAATAAAAATAATAATAAAAAGAATAATAATAAGAAACAAAGAACATAAATGGAAAGGAGGGGAACAACAAAAAGGGGGAAAAATCAACGAAAAATAAAAACGTACAACCACTTCGCAGATACCATTCGGAAAAGGTATCTGAGCCCCCCCACCCCGACAAGGTGGGGAAGGTGATAATAATAATAATAATAATAATAATAATAATAATAATAATAATAATAATAATAATAATAATAATAATAATAATAATAATAATAATAATAATAATAATAATTTTTGCTCTCTTAATGTTTCTAACTAGAGTAAAAAATAAAACAAAAGAATCAACATACATCTACAAGTACTTGTCTAGCACTTGACTTCTCTGTAATCATCGGATTCTCAGATTTTATGATTTCCATGTTGACAAGCCCTTCATCAAATCCAAAGTGAACATTTGATTCCCTCATTTCTGACTTTATTGATGCATTTTGGTCTAATTCTTCATTTTTAATGTTATCTGGTAAAGCAAAGTTTGTTTCATTGTTGGGAAAGATCTGAAATTAAATAAAAAGATGTAAGTAAGCCTAAAGGGATGTAATACAACCAAATATCAAGCCAATTGTGAAAAAGATCCATGAAAAAACGAAATCTTATTTGAAAATAAAAAAACAAAAAACTTTCCAGTCAATAGGAAGGAGATTGAGATGATTTTGGAGCGTCAGTCTGGATTGGACTAATACTAATATTTAAAAACAATTCTTTTTATTAAGAGATGAATACAAATAAAATGTATGGATGATTACCACCAATTTTTTAAAATTAAGAAAATACAGAATATCTAGCAATATTTAAAACATTTAAATCAAAATGTATTTTAATAGTTTTGATTTAAACCCAGTGATATGTGGTTTGGAGTCATGTGTGTCAATGTTAAAGATAGTAAGTTAAAGGCAGTTTAACTATTTTATCAACAAAGAAATTGATAGTTTGTTTGCTTACAACAATTATTATTATTATTATTATTATTATTATTATTATTATTATTATTATTATTATTATTATTATTATTATTATTATTATTATTATTATTATTATTATTATTATTATTATTATTTCTTTCTTTATCTTCCTCTTTGCCCCAAGACTGGGGGTAAGGTGCGTGTCATGCCATCATCGGAAAAGAAAAGCAGTAAGAAGAATATGACAAAAGTCGAAAGAAGCCCAGCCTTACCGCCCCATTTATACCTTTAATTAATTAGTGAGAGCTCGTCACAGACAGAAAATCCACCCTAGAGCTTCATGGGACCGCGACGGACCCTCACTATGGTAAATCGTCAGTGTAAGGGTTCATCCCTTGGCCCAGGTGGGCCACAATCCCCCCCTACAACACCCCGCCATTCTCTTCTCCTATCATGCACCTTTATTCTCGCCTCTGCCAAACTCACATTTCTCTCCTTCAGACATTCGTTCACCGACTCAATCCACTTTCTCTTCGGTCTCCCAGCCGGTCGATTCCCAACACACTCACCACTATACATCCGCTTAATCAACCGACTATCATTCATCCTTTCCACATGACCAAACCATCTCAACATACTTTCATTTATTCTCTCATTTACCCCTTTCTTCACACCACACAACTCTCTAATACGTTCATTCCTCATTTTATTAATTCTTCTCACACCTAGCATGCCCCTAGATTGTCCATCTGAACACATTGAACTTTAGATCTATACTTCTTATTCCAGACCATAGTCTCACTACTATACAATAACACAGGTAACAACATACCCTTATGTAAGACTCTAGCGCACTCAAGACTTAGTCCCTTTACATTCACCAACGATTTAATTGCACCAGCAACCTTCCTGCCATTCACAACTTTCCTACTACACTCTGTATCATCCGTTCCCTTCTCATCCAACACATACCCTAAATATTTAAACTCAGACACTTGTTCCAGCTGCTCATCATCTAACATAACTTCACACTGAGGACTGTCCTCACTCACAACCATAACCTTACTCTTATCTACGTTTACTTTCAAACCCCTCCTTTTACATACCCTTCCAAATCTCTCTACCAATCCTCTCAAACTCTCTTCAGATTCGCCACACAGAACCAAATCATCCGCATATAATAGGTAGGGCACCCTCCACTCATCTCCATTCTCCATCATTCTAACACCATTTCCTGCCATTTCTATTAATTCTTTCATAACCATCCATATACAAATTGAATAACCAAGGAGACATAACACAACCCTGTCTCACTCCGCTATTAATCCTAAACCAATCACCATTGACACCATTTATTCTTACACACGCTTCACTATCGTCATACATACTTTTGATTCCATTCAGAAGCCTACCACCAACACCATATATCACTAATACCTGCCATAAAGCTTCCCTATTAACTCTATCATACGCCTGCTGTAAATCCATAAAACCTAAATATAATTTATTCTTCTTCTCCATCATTTTCTCCCTAATTTGTTTCAATGTAAAGATTTGATCCACACATATTTTACAGCCTCTACACCACTCCTAAACACCTTGTTATTCACCAATCAGTCCTTCAGTCAATCGACGCACTCTTTCAGCCAAATAACAGCATATATCTTCCATAAACACTCAATAAACTTATTCCCTATAATTTCTACAGTTCCCCTTTTTCTCCCTTACCCTTATATAAGGGTACTATTACCGCTCTCCTCCAATCCCTTGGAACTATACCCTCCATAAACGCTTTATTACACAACTTCCAAATCCAATCAATCACCATCTCGCCTCCGCTCTTGATCATTTCACTAGTAATTTCATCTATACCTGCAGATTTACCATTCTTCAACTTTCTCACTCTACCCATTACCTCCTCCTTACTAATAACCTCATCCCCAAAATACCTATTCCTTCTTGCACCATCAAAACCACACACATTCACTAACACCTCATCATTACTGTTAATATTGTGCAGATTTTCGAAGTGTTCTTTCCACACTCCCCTCACATCCATTTCATCAGTTACAAAAGCACCATCCCTATTCATTATTCTAAGCAGATTCCCCTTATTCTCATTCTTAACCTTTCGCGCTTCCTTCCAGAAGAGCTTCCTATTCCCTTGCATGTCCTCATTCATCCTCCTTCCAAACTGTTCATTTACCTCTTGTTTTCTCCTACGTATGCACCTTTTAGTATTTTTTTCCTCCTTATATAATTCCAAGCATCTTTCTTTTGAAACTTTATCATTTGCTTTTAGTACATTCAACCACGCTTCTTTTTTACCTTTAACCGCTTTCATCACCTCTTCATTCCACCATTCGCTGTTAACATTCTTACTTCCTACTTTAGCACATCCACACACTTCCTTTTCACTACTAACAATTGCTTCCTTCATTTGCCCCCAGATTTGTTCAGTATCAACTTGTTCACATTCAACCGATTTACTAGCGAGCGCTCTTACATACTTATCCTTATTGTCTTGTTCACTTAACTTCTCACTCTTAATTTTACCTACTTTCTTTCGTATCACCTTCCTCTCCATCCAAGCCCCCACTAACTTAATTTTACATAGAACAATATAATGATCCGATAATCCCATTCCTAAACCCCTCACTGATTTAACATCCAACACATACTTCAACATCTCCTTCTTCACCAACACAAAATAAATCATACTTTTCACTTCGATACCATCTCTACCTACACCAACTCTAGTATACTTATGGATACTCTTGTGTTTAAAGAAAGTATTACTTACACACCATACCTCTCTTCACAGAAATCAATCACCTTCCTACCATTCTCATTTTCTCCCGCCACCCCAAAACCACCTGTTATACCATCCCTTTTTTGATCACCTATCCAACCATTTAGGTCCCCCAACACTATCAATCTGAAGCTCCTACTCACCCCATCCAGAGCATCATTCATATTATCCCAAAAAATCGTACTCTTCAACGTTTCCCTCAGATGGACCATACGTCACAACCACACATACCTTGACCTTTTCAAACTTAAATTTAACTATTAGAATTCTAGGACTCACACACACAAAGTCTACCATAGCTTTGTACCACAGGTCACTCTTCAAAATTGCAACTCCTTCTCTCCCTCTCTCATTCATTTCCACACCAGCACGCACACATTTCACACCACACCACTTATTTTCACCGTTTCCTTTCATCTTTGTTTCAGTTACAGCGAGCAAATCAAATTTGCCCTTTCTAAATACATCCATCACCTCTCTCTCTTCTTCCTCAACATTTATTCCTCTGACATTCCATGTACCCATACGATTCATACAATTATTATTATTATTATTATTATTATTATTATTAAACATTTAGAATTAGATGTGCAGAAAAAGAAGAGGAAGGATTTTCCTTTTATTAATATGCTCATCTTTATAAATCTAAGTCAAACATTTTATATTCTTCATATTTTTCAGTTATCTTAAATATTCATATTTCAATTCAATTTTAAAATAAATTTTCTGCATATAATGTCCAAATATTTTATAGAAATTTACTTTCTAATTTTATTCCTGATCAAGATAACCCTTAAAAGTTTTATTTTTAATTTTACTAACAGGCAAGACCCCTATTTGAGGAGGGGTTACTTGGCTCATAATACTAATAACTAGGAATTTTTAGTTTAATATTATTTGTATTTTTTGAAATCGCAATGAAGAAACTAGCTTACATTTACTCTTAATGTTACTTTCCCAGATTCACAGATCTAATATGCTAAACCTATTAACTTTTCAATAGCATATTCTCACAAGGCCAACATTTATCTTTCACAATTCCCTCCTCATGGTGTGCTTTGGTTTTAATATTCCCTTAACAGCAGCTTTCATATCCTCCTCCATAGAGTGGATGTTTAAAGGTTGGTTAATCATCTCTAAATAATTCTGCAACATATTCCTTCCATCTCTCCATAACCTAATTTCTTTTTAATTACCGTTGTTCCATCCTTTATCTTTATTAACTTTCCATGTTAATACATTCTTCCATTAAATCAAAAATATATTCTTTAGTGACCTCCTTTTGAAATTCCCAATACCCTAAGAAACAATTCATCAATTTCTCTTCATCTTCATTTCTCTGGTGGTAACATTCTGTTTATGCTTTTATAATTTTAAATATCTCTCCTTATACTTCCTCCTCTTTTACCTATCATGTTGAAAATATATCTGGCCATTATGGCAATTTTAATTCTTTGGAATAACTAATTAACTTCTTTATTTAATAGTTTCTTTTAATAACTATACTAACCATTACTTTTGATAAACTGTTTAATGGTATATTAATAGTTATATATATACCGGTATATATATATATATATATATATATATATATATATATATATATATATATATATATATATATATATATATATATATATATATATATATATATATATACTATATATATATATATATATATATATATATATATATATATATATATATATATATATACGGTTCTTGTAGCTCAGTTTGGTATGTGTTTGCATCTCAATCATATCTGGGAGCCAGTTACTTGAATGGACACTAAAAATAGATTTTATGCAATTAATTTAGTTTGTGACAAGGTATATCTTTACATCAATCTTGATACTCACACATCACTAAAGAATAGCCAATGCCCTCTTTCAAAATAACATTCTTTCATACAAAAATACCACACCCATATTGGATAAATATTTTGATGACTTGAGCTGAAGTGGTGTGTGCATAAAAAGTCAAGCAGCATGAGTGAATTCCTAATTACTTAGGAAAACACTATCAATTTCCCCAGACTATAAATGGAGACCTACTTACATTGTGGGGGCAGGTTCAGTGATTACAAAAATTTTATATATATACGGTATATTATATATATATATATATATATATATATATATATATATATATATATATATATATATATATATATATATATATATATATATATATATATA
>JABUQX010103307.1:0-15378 GCA_015478945.1 Trachelipus rathkii
TTTACCTAAAGCAATAAAATCAATAAATCAAAAAAAGATTATTTGATAATATTATAATAATAATAATATTTATTACTCTTTGTTGCTTATTATCTATTCCATAATCTTCGAATTCTTTTCATTAATACATTTTGTGAGTGTATTATTAGCTGATTGTTAATATCGTCTGACATATTACTTATCTAATTTTTCAACATCTGACTTCATTTTAACAAAATTAATTTTATTAATTATTCAAATTTTTCAATCATGAATTACCTGTATTAATTTTTCGATATAAACTATTCTCATTTAACTTATGTTGCATTCCAATCTAAATCATTTCATCTATTATTTAAACCATATTTTTTTTAAACTGAGTTTTGTTTCAGTTTATAGATTAATATATTTTCATTATTTTACTTTTCACAGTGCACGCTAAGCTTTCTCTTCAAAAAATCAATCACCTTACCTAATAATACCATATTATTCATCTCCTCCCGCAATCAACTACAAAGGTAGTTATTATTACGCATTATTCATATTCCCATTTTTTTTTTCGGTCAGCATCTATCGTCTATATTCAGTATTTATTCTTTTTATTATTATTATTATTAATTATTCCAAATTTAAGTCTCCCACCAACACAAATTCTATATATTTCTGAGCTCCTTCATCACCCTATCCAAAACATCATTCAGATTATCAATGCCAGTAAGTTGCAATTTTATCAATAGTATCATCCTCAGGGGGAATATGGAATATATTATCTCTTCTCTTTTCAATACTATGTAATTAGTGCCAGCTCACACTATAGTTTAATTACTGTTCTCTCACTCTATTATATATATAAATTTAAACTTAATTTTAGAGTTCAGATAAACTTCACAAACAATATCAAATATCACTTTCCACAGTTATTATTTTTAATATTATCATCGATATTGTTTTGTGTTAATTTTTATGAAGTGTAAGTCTCTCTCTCTTTTTTTTCTTTTTTTTTAAACTTGAATTAATAACATATTTAATTAAATTCTGGTACACTTTGTTGTAGATCTCCGAAAAAAAATGCGAAAAATTCTAGGCGAGCTTTAATAAAAACTAAACCTTTTCCCATTTAATCTTGTCCGAGGGATGCATAGGCATTCCTAGAGTGGAAATAATTGGTAGCGGATCCTCAAGAAAAATACCATTGCACCTTTAGTCTCCTCCTACGGATGACGAACAGGTCCGAGGGATGCATAGGCATTCCTAGAGTGGAAATAATTGGTAGCGGATCCTCAAGAAAAATACCACTGCACCTTTAGTCTCCTCCTACGGATGACGAACAGGTCCGAGGGATGCATAGGCATTCCTAGAGTGGAAATAATTGGTAGCGGATCCTCAAGAAAAATACCACTGCACCTTTACTCTCCTCCTACGGATGACGAACAGGTCCGAGGGATGCATAGGCATTTCTTCCCTACCTTCCTTACCAACAACACAAGGTATTAATATTAAAAAAACATGTTGCTCTTCTAAGAGGTAGATAGTGTTTATAAATGGTGCTATATATCAGCGTTTCTCAACCATATTTAAGCCTCGGGCGACATATATACCACCAATAAGAAAAAAACTAGCCTCACAAAAGTTATTATAGGACCTCTATTATAGTATTATATATATAAGTGACGACCTATACATAAAGGTCATATATTCACGCATATATATATATATATATATTATATATATATTAATATATATATATATATAAAATTTATGTAATAAGTATTAATATTAAATATATTATAATATATAATTATAATATAGTAATATATTATTCTATATATATTATATATATATTAATATATATATATATATATAATTATATATTATAACTATATTAATATATATATATATAATAATATATATATATATAATATATAATATCTAATATATATATATATATTTAATATATTAATTTTTTAAAATGAAATGGCTTTTCGGATTCATTAAGTATATTTATAATTTTTATTTATAAGTGTTAACTTTTTTAAATATATAACAACAGTGTAACATTTCATTATAATGGTCATTAAATTAATAAGCTGTTGTTGAAATAATTTTATTATTTTATTTTTTGTGAACACACCTCGACCCCTACCGTTATCCGCTCCACCTGTCGCTACGCCCCCTTGGGGGTCGGGCGAACCCCGGCTGAGAAACACTGGTGCTATTATTGATACAGTGTAGAGTTTACTTCTATATAAGTTTATTATTGAATAAGAGATGTGGTACATTAGCAAGGTATATATAGCAAATAGGGCGAATCCATTGGGCAAACTGGAGTGTCATGTAGGATGTGCTAATTTAATATGGCGAGTTATATATATTAATATTATTATTATTAATATATATATATATATAATAATATATTAAATATATATATATATATATATATTATATATATTAATTAATAATAATATATATATATATATTATATATATATTATAATTATATTATAATATATTTAAATATATATGTATATATATATTATATATATATATATATATATATATATATATATAATATATTATATATATATAATATATATTATATTATATTAATATATAATATTATATAATATATATATATATATATATATATATATATATATTCATATATATATTAAAAATTATAAAATATATATAAAATATATATATATATATAATAATATTAAATTATATATATATTATAATATATTATAATAATATATTTATATATATATTAATTAAATATTATAACTATATATATATATATAATAATATTTATATAATATTATATATATATATATATATGATATATATATTATATATATTTTAATATATATATATATATATATATATAGTGATATATATATATATATATATATATATTATATATTAATATATATATATATATTAAATATATATATTAATATATTATAATATATAAATATATTATATATATATATATATATATAAATATTATGAATTATATATATATTATATATTATATGAAGTATATAATATATATTATTATATATATGTAGTATTATAGTATATAATATATTAATATACCTATATCAATATATATATATATATATATATATGTAAATATAATATATATATATAAATAATTATATATAAAATATATATAAAATACAGTATATATATTCCAGCCATATTTTTACTACTCGTGCTCTCTCTCTTTATAAATATATATATAATATATATTATAATTAATATATATATTATATATATATATATATATATAATAATAAATATTATATATATTATAATATATATAAATTTAATATAATATATATATTATATACATATATATATATATATATTTATAATTTAAAATAATTAAATTAATATTTTAATTTAGTTTTTTATAATAATATAATTGTTTTTTTTTATTGGGAAACCTACCTACGGGGGGGTTAGAATTAAGTGATAAATTAATTATGAAGATAATATTTCAAGATATTTATCAAGCTACTTTTTATTTTTTAATTTTATAATTTAAAAGTAGCTTTATCATAGTTTTAATTGTATTTCTTTTATTAAAATATTTTTGGTTATAATTCAATATTTAATGTTTTTCGCGGTTTTAATCCTGAGAATTTAATTAAAAACAAAATATTTATAAACAAGTTTATACTCTTAATTAACTAAAATGATTATCCGACACTTTCATTCAGCACGGATAAGTCCTATTTTTAAAATGTCATAAGCCATTTTTTATAAAATAGCGGCTACTCTTCCCTTTTTCTTTTCAATTTGCATAATTCATTATATATTATTATTTAATAATTTCATTTATTTGAACAACCAACTTTAGCAAAAAAAAATAAGAGAAATTATTCTATCATTAGGATAATTACAATACCAGATACTCTCTAAGGTAGAAATTAGTTCTGAGCACGGAGTTAAGGCAGCGAGTGGCAGGAGTCGCCACTGATATATATATATATATTAATATATATAATAATATATATATATATAATATATATATATATATATATATATATATATATATTATATATATATATATATATATGGGTTGCGAGAAAAAAAATCAAACGATTTAAATCAACTGATTTTTTAACGTATATTTTTTATATAAAGACTCATATTTCAAACAGTCAAAGATTCCTTTTTTACGGTATATTTTTTGATTTTTTATAGTCAAATTTTTTTTTCTAGATTAATAATTAATCTTAGTTATCACCCAATTAATAAGTATATTTCATCTATATAATAAGTAAATTCATTTTAATATAGTTTCAAATGCGAAGCTATATATTAAATGCTTTACATTATACTAAATGGAATTAATTAAAAAAAATATATATTAAGTATATATATTTTTTAATTATTCGCGACTTAGCAACCTATTGCAGTATACCTCAATAATTTCAAAGAAGTCAAATAATAAAAACGTAACTAACAAAATAGCTTTTGATCTACATATATAATATATATTCATTATTATTTTTAAAGATGCAATATTAAATATTATAGTAAAATAATATTTTCCTTTAAAAGTTAATATAAATTGACAAAGTTGATATGGAATAATAATATAGTACATAATTATTATACCATAATAAACTTGTTTGACAGTAGACAAAATAAAGATAATATAATAATATAATTAATATAATAAATAATTATAATAATTAAGTAATTAATAAATTAATAATAATAAATAATAATATATATAATCTAAAAATTAAATGAAAATTGATAATAAAAAATAATATAGAAAATTATAATATTTAATTAAATAATGAGTATTATAAATTAGGAATATAATAATAATAATAATCCTAATAATAATGTAATTAATAACTATGCTTTTCAGCATTAGTCTAATATTTTATAAAATGAATAATATAATATAAAAAAGCACAACTAATCATAATCTGCACTAAAAAAAATAAAAAAAAATAATAAATAAAATAAAAAAATAAATAAAGCATTATTTAATATTTAATATTATTTCTAACAAATCGAATAAAATGCTTAACATACCTATATATAATAATAATTAAATATACCCTAATATTAATAATAATATATAATATAATTATATAAAATTATATATAAATTATATTATATATAATATCATATATAATTAAAATAATATAATTAATATATATAATATATATATACTAATATATTATAATATATATATATAATACATATATATAATAATATAATTATTATAATATAATATATATATAATATATTTATATATAATATATATATAAAATTATAATATATATATAATAATAATATATAATAATATAAATTATATTATATAATATATTATAAATAATATATATATATAATTATATATGTAAAATTGGTAAGTATGGATTTTGAAATATTATTGTAAAGTGGAAAAAGTTTATTATTTATTTTTTTTTATTTACAAATTATTATTTTTTAAAAGTTTTATTAAAATTAAATTTCCGGAAGGGTGGGGGTGAGGGGAGGCATTATGACAACACGCTAAACTAATTTTAGCTGATTTTTCAAAATTCAGTGATTTTCAAACGCTGGAAATAGAGAATCACTGGTAAATTAAAAAGATATTTCATATTTTTTTTCACTTATTAGGCATAATCTATGGCTATTGAATGGTCTGAGATTGGTAAATAATAATTGGTAAAGAAAAGTGGCGCTGTTAAGATTGATTAAGGCTAAATATATGCTGGGCAACCAACAAGATTGATAACAGAGAGAATTTTTAGAAATAATAATAATTAATTTACTAAGAAATGCATAAGCATATACACGAATTTCAAGATGTTGTTCACTGAAAAAAAGAGAAAAAAAGTTTAATAAAAAAGGAAAAAGTTTTCGAAAGTCATGGCAAGGATAAAAAAAATACAATGAACTAACTCCAATCATTAGAAGTATTTATTAATAAAATTTCGCAGCAAGCAACCCTATTATTACCTCCACCTAAAATAGTACATAAAATATTCTATAATTTTAAGAGCGTATTAAAAAAATTGAATGGGAATAGGCTGTAGCCTTTTCTTACCTACTAGAAAACGTCGTTTTACGGGATGATTGTTCGTAAGGCGAACTAAATTCGTATAATTAGTTCAATATTGTTATTAAGTGAGCACAGTGTGAAGAGGACCAAATTTTCGTCAAGTCACATAAGAACGGGGACCGTTAAGATTTCGACTTGAAGAGGAATGGGAGAATATTTCAACCTAATATCCCATATACATCATTGTTCCGAAAAATAAACCGCTTTAACCGGAATGTAATATCTGGGCCGGGGTGACGTCAGCTATGTGAAACCGGATGGAATAATTACGCAAGGCACGGGGGTAACAGTCATGCTATTAATTAAGAATAAATGTTCTTTCATTATCATCACTCTTTTCTATACTTTGAATTCCAAATTTTCAAGGCAGCCTTTCCGGCTCTTTCAATTTCTCAATATTCATTTCTATCACCTGTAAACTGGTTGGAAGGTAACCTTCACGCGAAGGCCTTACAACATCTTCACATTTAAATATCGTTTTAATTTTAATTATTACACAGGCAAAACAAGAATAAGGATGAGGAGTTTCGACACCTACTTTACTTATTTCTTTGTAATTTTAATGGGAACAAATAAAAGTTTAATAACACATGTCCATTTTCAAATTAAAATAAATATGCTCGATCGTGTTCAAAGCTTTTGCAGTATAATATATATATATATATAAATTATATATATATAATATAGTATATATATCATACACATATATATATATAAGTATATATTTATATATAATATGATATATAATATATATATATATATATTATATATATATAATAATATATATATATAATATATATATACTAATATATATATATAAATTTATAATATATATATAAATTAATGGTTGAAGAAAAGGTGGTTTTATGGAGTGCGCTAGGGATGTGTGATCTAAATCTTTACATTGACAAATGGATTGAGAAAATGAGGGGAGAAGAAGAATATTGTATTTAGAAAGATTTTATGGATTTACAACAGGCGTATGATAAGTTTAATAGGGAAGGGAAGCTTTAGGGCAGGTATTAGTGATATATGGTGTTGGTGTAGGCTTCTGAATGGAATCAAAGTATGTATGTCTCGATAGTCGAAAAGGCGTGTGCTATACGAATTGAAATGCTCCGTGTCATCGTGAATTGCTCAGGTTAATAGGCGAGTAAGTTCCTTCGTGTGGTGTATGCAATACTCCATCGCTTGGTTCCTATTCAATTTCGTATATGATCGATTGTATAGAAGAATTTGAGGTGGGGATTGGCAGGAAATGTTCGTGATATAGCAATGGTCCGAGATATGGAGTTGACGCTGGAGGCTGCCCCTAAACTAATTACTATGGCGGACTGAATCTTAGGATTATCTAACGTGGTGTGAATTGAGAGCGGTTTGAGCGATGATAGACCGATAGCATTTGGCCGGTGTGTGAAAGAGGGGCTTGACAAATATAGTAAATCGTGGTAAAGAGTCAAAGGTTACTCAGGTATGTTGAGTGAGAGACACTCACTTCGTAGTGAAGTTATATTAGTTAACGGTGAGCAGCTAAATAGAACAAAGTGTCGAGTTTAAAATATTTAGTAGTGATATATGTTATGGATGAGCAAGGGAACGGACGATGCATGAGTGAAGTGAAGAAAACGTTGTGATATGAGCAGGAAGGTGGGGCTGGTGCAATTTAATCAGTCTGATTCTTTTCTTTTTTTTTTTTATTAAATAGCAATGGACTAAGTATTCTGAGTGTGGCTAGGGTCTATTCACCAATGAGTGGTATATGTATTGATTACACTGTGTTGATTGTACTGCGTATAGTTAGTATATAAGAGGTCTAGGAAAATAAGAGTATATGATCTAAAGTTCATATCGTGTATGATGTACTAATCTTAGGGGTGTAGCCACTGTTATATGTGTTGGAAGATATTTTACCGATAAAGAGAGGTAATGAACGTATTAGTATTGAGTGGTGTGGGTTGTGAAAGAAGGCGGTTAATGAGAGAATAATTTGAATAAGTATGTTGAGGATGGATTTGGATCATGATGGAAAGGATGCAATAGTATTAGATTATAAGAGTTGGTTAAGCTGGATGATAAGTCGCTGAGTGTAGTTGGGAACTCGACCAAGGTGCTGGTTAGAGACCGAGTATGAAAATGAACAGGGTTGGATTGAGTCCCGGTTCGTATATAGACGTGTTATTTACACTTGATCATGATATGTAGAGAGAATATCTCGAGCTTTTGGCGGAGGAGACGAATGAATAGAAAGTGCACTATTAGGAGAGAATGCGGCGGGGTCTATGAACTAAGATGGGGCGCATGGTTGTGGCCCACCTGGGCCAGGGATGAACCCTCTACATTGAACGATTAGTATTTTATCACAGCTAAGTAAAGAGGGCGAAACGCACAAGTCCCTGTGACTCTGCGGTTCGCATATATGCTCTAGGGTGGATTTATCTGATTGCGACTGACGAGTTATCACTAATTAATGGTACAGATCAGTCGCGGTAAGGCACGACGCTTTTGGGTTTTACTTTTTCGACGTTGTCACGTTGTCTCGTCGTCTACTGCTTTTGCCTTATTCCGATGTGTCTTGTACATAGTCTACTAAATACATCAAGAGACAGTTTCTCGGCCCACTTCCTGTCAGCCTTGTTTCTGTTTTTATTATGGATTATATGCATTTTTTTAAAAAATAAATCGGTATCATCATCCATATCCATTTACTACTATTTATCTACTTGTGGTTAGACTGTCTATTATTTATCTATCCTAGTCGTTATATTTCCTTCATTTTGTTATTATTACTATGTTTTTTTCTTTCTTATATTTTTTTATTTTTAGTTCTTCTATTATCATTATATATTATTAAATATATATATATATGCATTAACCCTATTATATAATATAAATAAGTATATATATCTCAAATCCCACTATTAATCTTATTATTACCAAAATATTATACAGTATATATAAATAAGTATGTATTATAATATTATATTAATTATAATATTACTATATTTAATAAAAAATAAATATAAAATATATATTATATTATTTTAATAATAAATATATATATATTAGTAGTATATTGTTATATTTAAATATATATTTATTAAATATTATATATAATAATATTATATATATATTATATATTATCAATTATAATAATTATAATAATATAACGATTATATATTAAGTGAATATAATTAAATAAATTCATTAGTTTATATATATATATAATAACTCAGGGCAATAAATGCCACATCCCCGAGGAACTCAAATTGCATTTGTCTTCCTCAAGTCAAAATCCCACTTCTAACAAAAACGTAAACTCCTGGTATCAATATGACCTGTTTCCAGCCGGGTCGGCGACCCCAAGGGGGTGCGAGCGTGATAACGGGGTGAGGTGTGTACAAAAAAAATAAATTAAAAATTTTAATTTAACACACTTTTTTATAATGATTATAAATGAATGTTCACACTGATTTGTTATTTAATAAAAGTTAACACTTAAATAAAAAGATATACTTTAATGCATCCAAAAGTGCATTCATTAAAATTATATAAAATATATAAAATATATATAAAATAATATATATATATTATATAATCTAATATATTAAAGATAGTAATAAATAGTAATATAGTAGTAATATATATATATATATAATAAATAAATATAATAATATCTATATATATAGATATTATAAATATATATATAATAATAAATAAAATATTATAATATATTATATTATATGGGTAGATAAAATTGGGGGTACGCGAGGACACTTAAAACTTTATCGTTTTCTTTTTGGGGGTCGGAGCTTAAACAAATTGGTTGAGAAAACGCTAGATCACTAGAACCATAAACATACTTCTACTCATAAGAAATCAACATGTTTTTTTTTCATATAATCCCTGATGTGTGAGCGAAGAAGAGGGGAAGAAAGAGTTATGACTAGAAAGAGCTCTATTGCTCGCGTATCGTGTAGGAAGAGATAAAGGGTACAGTGGTAATTTTTTCTTATGAAGATCTGCTACAATTATTTTCCATCTAGGAGCTGCCTATGCAATCCCTCGGACCATTTCGTCGACGTCCGTAAGACAACATTAGTTTCTTTCGCGGCAGAAATTTGTAATAGAATCACTGCGATAATGGAATAACTAGAGGAATAATGGCTGAGAAGAGAGGAAGAGATGTTGATGAATGGTATTTAGAATATCGTAAATTTTGATTTGCTTGCACTGTGACTGAATCAAAGATGAAAGGAAGAGGTAGACAGTGTGTGGATGAAATTATCGTAATCTGAGTGAGAGAGATGAGATAGAGGGAGATGAGGGAGAAGGGAGAGAGGGACAGGGGAAGAGGGAACGAGGACGAGGATTGGGATTCCGATGATAACCTTGGAACAGAGCTATTGTGGATTTTGTTGTGTGAATACTAGAATTTTAATGGTTAAATTTATATTTGAGTAAAAGATTAACCTATTGTGGCTGTACATATTATCCATCTGAAGGATTGATCTGATAAAATTCAACTTTCTGGGGTGAACTGATGATGTTTTTGGATAGGGTGAGAAGGACTTCAGATTGATTGTTTTTGGGAACTTAAATGCTAATAAGTGACCGAAAAAGGATAGTATAAAACTATACTCTTTGTTGATTGCGGGAGGAGATGATAATGTAGGAAGTGTGATTGATTTTTTTGAAGAGACAGGTTTGCGATGCAAGTGATATAATTTCTTCTGAACATGGAGGGTAGAGAATTCATAAGTATTGAAGGTGGTGGCAGAGTAGATGATGGTATCGAATAAACAGTATGTATTGAAATTTGAGTTTGTAAAGATAGATGTTGAAATATTGATGGTACGTTAAATTCAAAGTGAGGGGATTGGAGAGGGAATATCAATCATTTTGGTTGTTTTATGTAGATTGAGTAGTGGGAGGCATGGATGGAAGAGGAAAAAGATAAGTTAGAGGTGGGAGAATTAGATGAGAGTAAGTACCTGGGGGTTTATAAGGTATGTGAGAAGCACTACAAAATAACTTTAAATGTGAGCAACATTAATGAAACATTAAACACATATGAGTATGGTTCCAGAAGAAGCTTGTGGGCTCATTTATCAATGTAGAATAAGAATGATATCAGTTGAATATTTGGGAAAGGAGATTATGAAACGGGAACCTTGCAATCATGGAATAGGAAGCTCTTTTGGATGTGCTATATGAACAAGGAGTGGTAAAGAGAGTAGAAGGCTTCACAGAATAATTGATGGAAATGGTATTAATTTGTGACTGATGAAGAAATGGGAGAGAGTCTGGAGGGGACACTTCGAAAATCTGCAAAACGTGGTACGGCATTGAGAAGGGTGATAGTATGAATTGTGTGTGGTTATTATTGATTGGTGATGAAAGACAGGTTATTTTGGGAGGAAGCAAATGCTAGGGAGAAGTAACAGTGAATAGAAGTTGAATAAGTGTAAATCCGAGGTATAATAAATGGATTACTAGTGAATGATTAACGCAAAATAAGTTCACAGAATTGTGAATTGACTGGAAGAAGTATGTATATGACGTTTCGGAGAGTGTGTTCGGCTATGGAGCGGACGCATTTATTATATGATTACACTTATACCGATTATTAAGTGTATTATAAGATTTAAACAAGGCGATAAAAATTAAGTGAAGACGCTTATAATATTTTTAGTTATGCGAGTATAGTTTGAATGATGCTTGTGCTGTAATGTAGATATAGGACTAAGATGATATATTTAGAATGAGGATTGAGTTATAAACTGCGTAGGTGTAATTTCAGCACGCTCTTCACAACTTGGACCCAATTGTTAGAAATCTGAGAAGAGGAAGAAGAAGAAAGAAGTAATAAATTGTATTTGGGTTTATGGAACTTGAAAACAGCCTTGATCAGGATTAATAAGGAATGCTCTGAGTGGCAGGTGTAAATGTATATAATGTGTGCTTTGCGTGACTAAGCTCTATTCCTTTAATAGACTACAAAAGTGTACGCGTCAGTAATTGTTATGAGTTGTAAATCGTGATGTTAATTAATTAATAGTCGAAGTGAGAGGGTGTGTTGATTTCTCCTATTTAATATACATGCATATGAGGATAATACGCATATAGAAGTAGGAAGGTAAAAGAAATCACCAAAGATAGAAGCCATACAGCAAAAGTTGAAAAAATCAAGATAACATTGCTCGTTAAGTTTTATTACATAGCATGAAAGGAATTTTTTCTAAAATAATTAATGCTATCTTATTCTTCCTTTTGGGATATTATTTTAGTAAACATATCGATATAAGAGAATTAACAATAGATCCTCATAATAATTTACATAATCAGTTTGAATTTTTATATGCATAGTTATACCTGTCCGAATACAGTCAAAATTATTTTGGCTTTCTTGTATGGAGTTTATAAATGGACTTGTCTTCGTAGAAATTCATACAAATGTTTTTCACGTTCACATTAATATGTTTTCAATTTTTTGGGTGGAGCGTATGTGATAAATTAATCAGATTGTTTTGGAAAATGGAATTTTATACTTTAAATTTTTACAATCTTCATACTATATTTTATAATATCTTTACCATCAGTTTACGTATATAGTTGATGTAGTGTTTGACGTATAGTCAAAGAGTTTCTCAATAAACACATATCTTATAAACTATATATGATGTAAACATATAGTCCATCAATATATAATTTATCCATAAATTCGAAACAACATGTAATTTCCACTTTCACCTAACAATATCTGCTAAAAGTAATGATATTTGTGAACTATTATCAAAATTTTTGAAACCTTCTTCATTAGCAAGTCAAAATTTTATACACGTACTTATTCTTCAAGATAATTATCACATTATTTATAGAAGCAACATTATTATAATAATACATTTATTCACTTCAATAAAATTCACTGATTCAAATATTATTATCACATGTATGAAGGAGTATACAATTTATTATACTCTTAGTATAAATTATATTTAATATAACTCACACTTAATGGCTACCCACGAGCTATGCACGAATTAGTGTTATAGAGAGTGTGAGTGTATAGCTATATAAGCAAACTTATTTTATCTAATTATAACATGTAAATACGAATAGAATTATATGGATCACAACCTAATGTTCTAGGCTATGAGTTACTAATTCTGTAGTCTGTATTCAAATAATTATTATATATTCAATTATATTTTCAGCATTCCTCAAGAATGACTAGTTATCGACACCCAATATAATATATTATATACACTATTCCTCTGTCATTCAGCCAGGACCCCTTTAAGTGGCTCCTCAGACTCATTATCGAGAACTAAAAACACATATAATCCTGTCAAGCATCGATACATCTCATGTGAGACTTCTATCAAACTCAAAATAGCTCATTATCGAACCTATCTAACAGTAAAACAAATATATTTAGAAATAAAATGTACTCACACTCCCATTTATAACAAAATAATATAAATATTTGAATTGTTTTTGTATTGAATGAATATTTTATATAAAAGTGTGCTATAAAATTACTCAATATTTCTAAATTTTTTTCCGAATTAGATGAACAACTAATTCAAATAACTTATTAAATATATGCTTAAAAAATTTTTATTTCCTACACAATATGTAATAATAATTAAATAATGGATGCTTTTTGATATTTCTAGTTGATAAAGAACGATTTTCAATAAAACTAAAAGATTTAGAAGAAAAATTAGCTCATTTTATGAATGATAAGTTCATTGCCTCAATATTATGATATATATATTTATATATATATACCTATATATATTCATATATAGTATATATCATTATATATACTATATATCACTATAATACTATATACTATACTACATCATATCACATATATACCACTGAATCAGGTCGTTGAATACCTACCTACCCTACTATATACTCACCCGTCAGTACGCGTATGAGTATAGTAGATCGCTAGCTCTCATCTATCTCACTCGCTATGATACACATGTCTTGCGTTTTATACTTTGATATATAATAATATATATATTATAGATATATATATATAATATATAATATATATATTATATGTGTGTGTGTATGTTGTGAGAGAGAGAGAGAGGAGAGAGGAGAGGAGAGAGAGAGAGAGAGAGAGAAGAGAGAGTGTGTGTGTAAGGGGTGTGTATGTGTGTACTATTAGAACATGATTTTTTCAACCACGTGGAAAATGAGTTTGAACAACTTTGAAACGGAGCCATTTTCTTAAAAAAATAGGCTAGGTCCACGCCCATAAAAAGGGGACAAAAATGGGCTAGGTCCACGCCCATAAAAAGGGACTTTAAACGTGTTCCCAAAACCAAAATTATTGAACTGCTTTTTAGATTCATTCTTGTTTATTCGGTCTTCCGCAAATCGACCACCATCGTGGATTATTATTGGCGACATTGAAAGATACGTCTACGTGATACCTTTTCATTCTTTGTATTAGTCGAGGGAAAAGCGAATAATTTTGTTTTTGACACCTAATACAGTTGTAATATATATTATAATATATAATATATATATATATATATATATATAATATATACTATATATCTATATATATATATATAAATATTATATATATATACTATATTATTATATTATATATATATATATATATATTATATGTATATATATATGTGTGTGTGTGTGTGTGTGTGTGTGTGTGTGTGGGACGCTGTATATGTTAAAGAATATTGTTTATTTTTTTGTATTTATTTAGAATATTATTTACTGTAATATTAGGAATTAATATTTGCAAGAATTTTTAGTGATACGAACGAATGAGTGCTGGAAAAATAATGAAATATTGCTTCAGTACCATAAGACTATATGACCCTATTATTTTTTCTTTAAAAAAACAAGAAGCATCTGGCATTGAAACTTGGATTTACAGCGTGGATCCAAGGAAGTGGCCACTGTGAAAATATATTTAACTTTTAATGTCAAATATTATATTAAATTCACTCTATAAGTGCTTCTTTCATTTGTGTAATTTTGTTGCAACCAATTACTGATTGGAACATGACTTATTACATATTTGAGATGTTCATTGTTCTAGATACCAATGTTCTTAGCGATTAGAGCAGTGAGATAACATCTGCAATGGAAGAGTTCGTATCACCTAATTTTTTAAATTATTTACTGAACATGACCAGGTTGATAAAGATAAGGAGAATTTTGATTTCAACAAGTAGGTTTTGAATTGAGGTGGTTTTTATACAGCCTATCATGTTTGTTTCGGAGGACAGTGTTTTGAAAAGGTGAATG